>JAZHYW010068339.1:0-10846 GCA_037355805.1 Ixodes ricinus
CGCGTGCGCAGAAACCAGATGCGCGTGAAGTGAAGCATTTGCGCATGCGCCCTGCCAATAGCAGTGCCATCGCAGCAGCATAACGTCAGGGCCGCCTGTCGGTGCATACGCGGACTCAAATCGTACGTCACTCCGAGGTGGTGTCGCGTCGGGCACACTTCCGGTCTGGGGCTGTGGGCGGAAGTTACCATGTCAGACGTACATTCCTCTGTTGTTTTGAAAGAAACCAGGCAAATCGAAAACCTGTCTTCTCGTCAAAATGCCGCAGTGGCTGTACCAAAAGAGTTGGGAAATTTCTAAAAATGTGTTTTCATGATTTTTTTTTTGTGCTGCCTGCTTGGTTTGTTGAAAAACGTGGGTAGATGCCGTGAAAAGGGAAAATCGGACGCCGGTTGACTACGACTGCTTGTGCGGGAAGCACTTTGGGTTGAACTCACAGATATTCGTGCCTGCCATATTTGTTTGTTTTGTTCCAACGTGAACGCGGGAAAAAGCCAAGCTGCCCAGCACACCCGCCGGGCTACATTGAGTGCGACTTCAATTCCGAGACGGCCGCCTGATCATTCGAACTGTCGTATGCTTTTTTCAAACTTGTCTGCTTATTGTCGTCTGCTGGCTCAAACGACAGCGGCCCGTGGAGCATACATTGACCGGTAATTGCAATAGGAAGTCAAGGCAGCACTAAAAAAACTTTTACGTTTGAAGGCTGTTTGTGTAAGTAGGCTTGGTGTAAACACTAGATACAGGGAGATGATCATTGCTACCAGTAGCCATTCCGGAGTTGTTATGCCTAATTCAGTTGGGCCGATTCTGCTTGAGATTTTCACTATCGACGTCGAGCATCCCAGCTACCGTTCATGCTTTTGGAGCCCGAGGCTACGTCGCGACTGAAAATAACGAGCAGAATCATGTTTTAGCGTCTATTCTGCGGCGTTCACGTGAATGCATCGCCTCAAGTCGCATTATTTACGTTAAGATTTCGCGGTGTAATGAGCTTCGTAAATTTCGCTCAGGCCACTAGAGTGGCAAGACATTGCTAGGAAGACATGCAATCAACAATTCCAACGTGAAAAAGAGCACGGGGACTCACACCGACGCCGTCAACCTGACATTCCAATGGTTTGTTGATGCGGGACGCGACGCCTCTTGCCACACCCACTCGCGCATCCGCGGTGCCGGTGGCGTGGCGTTCGGGGCGCTCCGGTTTGTTTGCCAACATGAGCTGGCGTATGCCCTACGCAGCGTTCTTTGACCGCGTGCTTAAAAGGGTTCTGATATTGTTATTAGTTTGCAAATATCTCATACAGGTAGATTTGACCTCACAAATGCTGCAACAGATTCCGTCCAGTTATTCGTAGATTGGAACTATATCAGTGCTATACTCCCGTTTCACTTTGTGTTGTACCGTAGCGATGGCTAGAAGCGCGAGCTCATAGCGTTGCCAGCTGCCTTTAGTGCACGAGAGCTTGTGCCGCCGAGACGTGCCCTAGAGCAAGGAGCTCGCGCTTGTAGCTTTACCTGCGGTACATCATAAGGTGAAATACAGTATACCCGTTACATGGCGCCCGTGCACCAGCGTCCTCACCTGACGCAAGCGGGCACAGGCGGTTGCTAGGGTGTCGATTACTCTCAAGCCCAACTGTATGGACCGGGCTTAAAGCTTCCAGATAAAGTGCACTTCGTAGTTTTCCCGAGTAGAGACATCCTTTGTTGTGACGATGCAGATTTTACAAGATGGCGGCATATCCCAGCAAAACTGACTAAGAAAACATTTTCTTTTTTTTCTTTTTCACACAAAAGTAGGCATTGTTATATATATCAATTGTGACATTCGGAAGCAAGCCGCGAAGATCCTCTTTTTGGTCAAAAATTTGAAGAAGTTGGCCCCTTACGATTCTGGAGTAAAGAACAGAAACCCGTTTTCGCCTGCGTGTCCTAGTTGCGTAAAAAAGAAAATATTGGCATTTCGGGCACCTCTCAACTCACTCCCAGTCTTCAGGGTGACACCTGGTCGCACTCCTGGTGGCGTCATTCGGAAGGCCGTGTAGGTTCCCGTGTGCTCTCTCGGAGGACGCCTTCCTCTCCTCTCTCTGCTGACATTAGCGGGCGTTATGCTGCAGCTTAGAACCGAGCGAGGTCACGTAATCTTCTCGCCGTAGTTCCTTCGGCTGCCACTTGCGGCTGCAGGTGGGGGAAAAAGCTCGACTTTTGCTTTGCAAATATGCAGCGGAATGGCGCCATTTTTTAATGAAGGAGATAATTTCTCTATCCTCCGGGACACGATAAACAACGTAAAAATGACGAGATGCAAATTTTTTAAATCAAAAAATCGTTGCATTCCCTTTTAACAAGTTCAGTTTTCTTGCAGCAGATCATCCACGTAGCTCATATAAACGACTGGCCTGGCGATTTGGGTGCAAAGGAACCTATTTAAAAGTTCGTCAAGCAACATGGGCAGCCGCCACTGCCATGACACGAAGAAGCTTAATTGGATTAGAGCCCTCGCCGAATGCTGCCGCACCCCTGATGTCCAATACATGTTCCGCGCATGTGATAAAGTATTGGCGGACAGGCGTTGGAGCACACTTTTGAAAAGGGTCTATCGCTGTCTGGGGTACGCGGAGAAAACGCTAGGCGGGCCAGGCAAGACACAAACCGGTAGAAATATGAGTTGTAGTAAGTTACCTGGAGAGATAGACTGGAGCTGCACCGATACAGCCGGTGAACGTGTAAACATATAGCTTTTCACTTGTTTCCTGCCTGCCCTAACCGTCCGAGAGCGCGCATCTATGGGCTCCTTGGAGAGAGACAGAGAAGATTGTCGCCAAAGGCGGCAAAAGAGCAAGTCCGCTTCATTTGCATTTTCGAAAAAACAAATCAGTTTTTTTCAGTATTGCTTAGCAAGACCACACGCCAAATATTACGACATAGTTCTGTATAAATGTCAAGTCAAGTCAAGTCTACGACGTGGGCGTAGCCAACATTGTGCTAAAGGTCATCACCATTGCCCCCTTTTGCTCCTGTTTACTTCTCCGGGCAAGCGTAACGGGTGACGTCAGCAACGTTTCTTCTCGGCGCGCCTGCGCAGCGTGCTTCCTGGGAGCCGTCCGGCCGCCCCGCCGTAGTCCCGCCGTTACCGCCGTTTCCCGCGTCACAACTAGGGATGGGCAATTGATCGATTAACCTTCCGATGAATCGATTATTGCTTTAATGGCGATTTTAATTGTTTTAACCGCTGAATCGGTAATAATATAACGAGCCAAAATAAAGTAAAACGTAAACGGTTTAACCACGCAGACGTGGACGAGAACACCTGTATGAAGGGCAAACATTAGGTAAAAATGTAGCCGAGAGTAAACTGTATACGGGTAAGGTTTGTAACTCCTAAGAATTGCAGAAGGCTAGACGCGTCCAGGCCACTTTAACGCCGCTCGAGTCCGTTTAGCGCAGTAGAGACTATAGTGTGGACAATCAAAGCAGGTCGCTCTTCCCGCATAATTTTAACAAGCCTTTTTACCTCATGCAGATGAAGTAATAATATGAAAGTGTCATTGCCTTTCATGTATTCATGACTTCACATCAAGGTTGATTCATAAGAAAAATTGCATATTCCGCCCTTTACCTCATATTCAGCCAATTCAAAAAAAAAAAAAACTATTAATCTTGTTTTTTTTAAATATTATGGATGGAAATTAACGATACCGGTTAGTCGAAAAATTAATCGATTTAAGGTTGAAGATTAACCGGGTTAAAAATTTTAATGGACGCCCAGCCCTAGTCACAACGGTTGTGGTCGTCTCACCGTTTGTGAATATTGTCTCTTGGAGTTTCGTCCACACTATGGACACTAGGTGCGCAGATTTATTACGCAGTGGTGCAGACGTCGTCAAATGTCGTATACACTAAAACATGGCGAAGAGTGTGGTGCACACGACAATTGCGCTTGGCGCATGCCCGTCCCAATCCCGCCCATCGTTGCGTAGAGGATCACGTGACATCTCGTCCCACGTGATAACCATCTTCTCGGCTGCCCGAGGCCAATGTTGCCGGACGGAGCCGAAGTTTCGGTTTCGGTTTCTGCTCGGGTTTAAAATTAGATTTAAAGATATATATCCCATTTTTCCCGAAGCAAACAACGTGGTGTCTTTTACCAGGCCTTTTAAATGAGAAATCACTCATTATCCCGATATCTACGGAATTCCGCGGAGTTGCCCCTTAAGAAACTCAGTGGGCGGCGAGTCCCTACCGCCTTATCGTCGCTTCGCAGCCAATAAGAAAGTGGCATCAGCCGATAAGTACGCCGAGGAACCAATTAGGAATCAAGAAGTGTGAGCATGACACGAACCGCCCTGCGTTTACGAAGCTGTCGTTGACTATTCGCGACTCTGGCAACTTCATGGTAATAAATACGGAACAAAAAAACACAAAAAACAAAAAAACACAAAAGGGAAAGAAGTAAGCAGGACGAGGTGTAACTGGCAGTTGAACTTTACGGAAGGAAACATAAAAATAAGAATAAAACGGCACATGCGCAAAGATGTGCGGTTTTAACCTAAACCAAGCACTGCACAGTGGATTGCTTTGGTATAGGATGAAACTTAGGGGGAGGGGGATGCTCTATAATAATCGTCGCCCGATCGGTCCGTGCTTCGCTCGTCTGTGAAAGGGTGACACAGCACACGGAGAAGACAGCGAATGGGTTTACTGCACCTCCGTCCTCGAAAACCGGCAGTCCGGGCCCGCCGACCATGGTATATATACTGTAAATAAGGTGCGCAGGAATACTGCTTCAATGTATTGAAAAGTAACTTAAAAGTAATTTCATTACTTTCAGATAATAATCATTTGTTTAATTACTTTTGGTCTGCGGTAATTTATAGTGTAATTTAATTACATTTCCCTGTGTTTAGATACAAAATTACTGATGTAAGTTAATTACTTTTTTAAAAGTAATTTTGGTATCTCTAGAAGCTGCTAAGGAGCCTGCTTTTAAAAATTAAAAGGTGGCTGCGATTTGTACTCAAGAACCGAACCAGACGGGATCGCAACGCCACCATTTTTCTCGCAGCGGCTATTCCGGAAACTGCACGGCTGCGCGCATGGCCTCCGAGATGCGGAAGCGCGCTGCACCATGCGCGCTTCGGGATCTCGGATGCCATGCTTGCTGCACGTACCGGTCCAGTCGAGGTAGCGCAAAGGCCGGAGGCGCTTGGGTGGCGCCATCCCGGAGCGGCATCTCGCAATGGCTATATAAAGCAACTTTAGTGTTTTGACTCGCCGCTAAAGGGCGGCGCTGGAATCGCATCTAGTTTGGTCTCGGTGGACGCAAGCGGTTCGGGTTGGGGTGAACATTGATAGATGGGGTGAACATTGATAGACGTTGCTTGACTGGCACGAGCGAGTTTAGCGTCCACTATGCTCTGGTGGTGAAGGGAACACGTGTAAACATTCCTTCTCCCTCCTGTTTGGTCCCGCACACACTTTTTTTTCTTCGCGCTTTTGCACTCGTGCGTATTTGCGGTGACGAATCCATAATTGTCTTAAAGGCCAACGACCAGATGCAAGATTCTGCAAGGCAGAAGATCCTGCTCACCATGGGGGAGGAGAAAACAGGCAACTGTAGACAGGGTAGAAAAGGGAGAGGAGAAAGCGGGGGAAAAGTGGAAAGCGCGAACTGGTCCTCAGTCTTTAGAAGGAGTCATGAAACGCTTTTTCCAACTTTTTCCCGTTTAGCTTTCCTCCTCAACTCATAAATCGCGCATTCTATAGTAGGTTACAAGTCAAGAAGGTAGCGGCAAGTGCCCCACAAAGAGAATCATATATCCCTCCGCCACCTCCCCATCCAATAGCGTCCCATCGTTTCCGTGACGTCGTGGCCAACGCGGGAGAGGGTTTTGCCTTGCTTTGAATATTTGCTTTATCTTTCGACCTTGACTTAGCGTTGTGGAAGCCACGAGAGTTAGAAGTCGTTTTTGTTTCCGATGGAAACAAAAACGACTTTGAGGGATTAGCTTCCCCCTCCGATGGATACAAAGGCCACTTTCAGGGGCTCGGTTTCCTCTCCGATCAATACAAAGGTCGCTTTCTTAAAAAAAAGGGGGGGGGGGACAAGTTGGCATCACTCTGTAGCGATTATCTATTCATTGAAGCGGAACAAGGGGTGCTTCCAGGGAACTATTCTTTCGACTGCGGATGGATTTCAAACGGTCGCATCACGATTATGGGAGGAGCTTCTCTACCTTCTTGACTTGTAACCGACTATAGACCTTTTTCGCAAGGGCGCCGCCATCTTGAATTGTCGTCACTTCCGAGTATGGGCGAAAACATTGTTTTGCCGTCGCCACGCCAATAAAAGGCATGTAAGAGATAAACGTAACCGTCACACATTTTCGTTTTGCCTCCCCTCTGTTTTTTTACTAGTTACGCAGGTTGAAACGTTTTGATATTTTTTCGTCGCCCATACCGGATATGCCTACTTGGCGGTCGGGGGCGAGAGTAGGCAGAAAAGGTCTATAGCAAACAGTTCAAGAAGACGACAAGGGGGAGTCCCCTCTTGCTCGGACTTTTGTTTGTCTAATCCGGACACAGCCATTGTCCCCCTAGAAGATTAGCCGTCGCTCAAAATTCAGACAAAAGTTGCTTTCCCCACCCCGTTCACCCCGAAGCTGGCAGTGCTGTGGAAGCTACGTGCTCCTTGGGCCAGCCACACTCTTGCAACGTGATCACGCTCTCTCGCGCATACCCACGCGCAGAGAATGAGGTGAGGTGTTGAAAGGGGGCGGCTGATTGGTCCGGCAAGCGCGTAGCTTCCACCACAATGTCAGCTTAGGGGTGAAGGGATTAAGTGAGCTCCGGTGTCGTGTGACGTCCGCATGGGCCCGGTGACGCGCTGCGGGGGCCCGATGACGCGCTGCGGGGTCCGCGGATGTATTGCAGAGAAAAGGCAGCGAGCTTACGAAGGGAAGGATGTACGAATTAGTCCGATGTGTTTTCAAATTTTCGTAACGAAAGTCAGGCTTTTGACTTTCTACCTTTTTTCTTTTGGCCCACTGAACGATGTGGTATTAGTAAAATACCAATAGAAATTGATTTATTGCAGTCCAAAATTCGTTTCATGGGTCCTTTAAGATTTTAGCTTGGCGCAGGGATGTAGCGGACAAATTTGGCAATACGTCATCGGCGAAACCGTTCAATCAGCGGGCTCTTCGCGCCCCTACACGCGCCGCACGCGCGCCTCGATGAACTTTGCATACATTCCTGCCTCTCCCAAAAAAAATTTCATGATGCGTTCGAATGATTGAGCACCTCGCTCGTTGCGCGACAGTCAGCGTCGCGTAGAGTCCAAATTAGCGCGTTCCGCAAACCTATCGGGCACAAAGTTGGTGCTTGACGAGTCTTAGCGACCTCAGCTCTACAAGACCACAGCCACCAGAACTACCTACTAGACTTTCTCAAGTCAACCGGCCTCGACAGTACACTAAAGCTGTTTCCTTTCATCATAACCCAGTCTGTCTATCTATCCTGTGTAACTCTCTTTCTTTTCCCTCTTCCTGAGTTATTTTGATCCTTACCTTTCTCTCTCGTGTGTTATGAGCTCTACGCGTTGTATGAGTTATGTGCCTCTCTTCCACTCTCCCACTCTTCCTTTTCTAGAGGAAAAGCAGTTCGGCACAGCCGCCACAACAACCTGTCGTTCTGATCTCACGACCCCCGCCCCTCCAGGGTGACCGGGGCACCATAATTATTACCGTCATTCGCGACTCCACCACCAAACAAACATGGCGGCTGGGTCGAGGTCGCGTCGGCTCGGCCGGGCCGCCTGAACGGGTGGTGCATTTAATTTAACAGATTTTCTTTGGTTTAATGCCCAATTTTATAAGTATTTGAACGGAGACGGTTAAGTGTAGCCGGTGCACATAAACTTGCAGAGCATAGTTTTGTTTTCCAGGTGTTTTTTGTTCTTTTCATGTCAAACTTTCGTTTCGGAGATTTCGTTCAAAACCGAAACTATGGGCTCCGGAGAGACGGTAATAGACTCTAATATCTTTTGATCAGCTATAAGGAAAGAGGCACCGAGCGTAATCTTCAGCTAACTCGCATGGCTCGACCGTGCGACTTATCTGTCCGCGAAATGGAGCTTTTGTGCGTATCCGCGTTTTAGAAACAGCTCCAGTCGTCTGCTCGGTCAACAAAACCACAGGCTGCAGGAAAATAACGAAAATTAAGCAAGCGCTTCTTGAGCCAACGAGCATGTCAACCCGCTGGCGCCCCACTAAGCAGCTGATACTCGTATTTCAATTCAGGTTTTAGTAGCAATCGAGAAGTCATTTTGACGAGCGCGTTATTTATTATATTACGTACTATGTTTCACTAAAGCGATATTAGTGTATTCTTTGGGTTAAAATATGAGCTTAGTTGACTAGCTATTAAGTGAACTGCTGAATAAAAGTATATTTGACAGACTACTACTTAAACTCAGCCAAATGGTTCTAGCCGGTAGCACGGAGACGAATGCGGACAAACTGAAGAGAGTCTTCATCGGAAATTCACGCAGAACCTCTCTGCATTGAACTTGACTTCGAATCCTGAACGGAGAAAATTAGTATTTTTTGTGGCCGGTCAACCGGAGCAATGTAGACGTATATTGCTGATGGCTTCGACGGGAGGTATAATATTAATATTGAAGTTGCAATAGACATAGGCGTAGACTAAGGGGGGGGGGGGGGGGCATCCTTACCGAGACGCTGTTTACGTGTCACGTAACGAGCTTCTAGTAGTGGCATGTAAACAAAATAACGCACACAGCGACAGACACATGGCGATATACATACGCTGTAAAATGTAGCCCCTAAAATAAACTAGTGATAATGGCCAGTGTAAAAAAAAATGCGCGGAAAATCCCCCCCCTTCCCCACCCCCCTTCCTCCTCCGGAGAACTTCTCAGCCTGCTCCCTCCGGGAAAATGGAAAGTCTACGCCGCTGGCGATAGATCATATTGCCGTGACAGCTTCTAACTTTGCGAGACGCGTCCCCCACCTTTTGAAAGAAGACAATTTCCCTCATCAATCGGATGCAGCGAGCAGGTTTTCCGGGATCAGGTAGTTGCGAAATCAGCCCAACTCCTTCGGTGTGGTCCAGAGGTTTTTTCGGCGAAAAGCAGCCAAGGTGAATAGCCAACGCACCGATCGGCGTGGGTGGCTCAATCTTGAAGCTCATCGAACACAACCAAACTCATGAAAAGCAGCTATCGAACCTTCCCATCCACTTGACGGCAACATTGGGGTTCCCCCAGTGAAACACCTCCATCTGTCGTCCTCAGTTCACTGTTCTACATCCTTATAAAGAAACCACTTATCAGTCACCAAGCAGTCGTCACTTTGAATGTGATTCGAGACAGACAAGAAATCAAAACGTCTTTCCGTGATTCCTCCCCATCCAAGAAATCGAAAGCACGCGACCGTGTGTTGTGGAGTAAACGGGCTTTCAAACACGTGATGGAAGAAAATAATCTACTGAGGCTTCAACACACTAATGAACACTCAGGCCAACTTAAGAAATTTTCGGACCTTCGTCAAATTACATTGTTCGCCACCGCGCCGACAACCGCGAAAGCCACCAGAGACGCGGAAGGGCGCAAAGCGACCTGTTTCGGCTGGTTCCCGATTTGCCCGCTTGGTGGCGTCTGTTTTGCTGGAGTCGCGAATAACAGGGGCGTCAATATTATCAAAATAATTCAGTTATACACCACATGTACAGGGGCCAGCATTGTGAGTTGGAAGAGCCGAGCGGGACAAAATGCCGCATGATGTTCCCCTACGTCTTAACCCACGGAACGAAATGTCGTAAAGGAAAATTATGGAACGTGCCAGTCCGCCACAATGTTCCCTTTTTTACACCTCACGCGCCTGGCGCGTCTCACATTATATTTTTTTTTCAAAAGCCACTGTTTCAGCTCATATAACCGGCTACTGTACAACATGCACTGTAAGCAACACAATAAATCTACAACTTAATGACTCATAGCCGATGTAAGCGCTTATTTTAAAGGGGCATATTTGCATTTACCTTATACGAACATTCCTAAACCACAGTTAATGTACATGCGAGCTGGTGAATATTAACCATCATGAATAAAACCCGAGACTGGGGTGTAAATTAGAAGCACAATAGGTCTAGAGAACAGAAATAGAAAAAGCACCGTGCAACGTCTAAAAAAAAAACGTCGTCCAGTTTTTTTTTTATTATTATTCTATTTTATTTTTCCGGCGTCAAGTTTATTTCATCATGATCCTGAACCATATTCATAGCGCCTTCATATCATGCTACGATTACCTTAATCAGATCAACTAACTTGGACTTAGGTAATGCTATTCCAAACCTTGTGGCTGCTACGGAATGTTTTGCCTAAGAGCTTATTCACCGTTCCAACGCTTATCGCCCAGACAAAAAAAATGACGAGTCATTGGGTTCTGGGCACAGGCGCAGCGCACGGTATTCCGTGGCAGAAAGCTGTAGGTCATAACCAGGACACGTTAAAGCGGCGGTCCCACTTTCGGCATTTTTATTGTTGGTGTGTAACGTTTTATTTTTTTACGGTACTTAGAAACCAGCTACAGAGATGTCGTTTTGCACGCATTTTTCTAATTACAGCTAAATTTTATTGACATAACTAATTTAGGTGATCAGAAAATAAGTTTAGAAATCGCGTACCGGATCGCAGATTTCTCCTTTATTCATAAAGTTGTGATTACCATCTTTTCCATTCATACTGTCACGACTGTGGGCTTGTTTGATATAAAGCCCTTTTCTTCTTTTTTTTTTTTGCGGTTTAATTTTAAAACAAGAT
>JAZHYW010068342.1:0-16668 GCA_037355805.1 Ixodes ricinus
TACACTATATTTACCCTCTGTACGCAAATTCATTACTCGGTCTGAAATGAAAAAAAAAAAAACACTTCACAATGTTGTACATCATCTTGCTTCTCCTTAGGTAGAGCGTGTTAAAGGTCTCCAATGTCCGAAAGGAAGAGTTGAAACGCCGTCATCGTCGATAAAGCGCTTGTTGTTAAACGGGTTCAGTCCTATTTTCTCCACGACAACACTCTTGTTTTCGCGCAACTTACGAGCGATAGTCCGTTGCGTGATCTTGTGCAGAGTTTGTTGCTCGAGAGTTTGCACGGGTTCTAATTTTTGCGACGTGGTGGGATCTCAATATAGATTCCATTGTGTTCACATTTTACCGGAATTGTTCACGGGATTTATTTTTCGTGAATTGAAGGCGATTCGCAAGAATTAGGTCTTCACAAAAATTAAGTCGTCTACAGTAAGCGAGTTTTTCCAAGGTCGGGGTAGACCGCGCGATACGAGACCGTCCAGTCTAGACATGTCTGGAAATGTCTCGACAGCCCGAAATGTAATAGTCTCTTTTTTTCATGTGTAATTCAATACTCTGTTTTGAGGCTAAGCTCGCTCGCTTTTTTTCTGTCTCGTTTTTTTCATTTCACATATAGCGATTAGTAACGCACTTGCTGATTTCACAACGAGTCGTCATTTTTGTAATGTCACTTGCTATGAAGGTCCGAGTGGATCGTCGCCTCTTCACTGACTTCTCTCCAGAAGAAAAGGTAATGCTAGGAAAAGCTTCGTTGGCCCGCTGTATACTAATGTGTATATTTTCGGACTGCCACATCACCTCGAGCCACCGTCGATCCCTCCGGTCAACTTAAAATTGACAGGATCCTGAACAAGCTGTCTTCACTGCAATCGTCGTCATCGTCTGTGTTTCTAAGCATTGGCTCATTCCCGTGCAACATCAAGGTACCAGTGCTGGAAGCAGGCACGTAGCCAGGATTTTGTGTGTGTGTGTGTGGGGGGGGGGGTGGCCCCAGCAAAACGAAAGATTTTGGGGGAGCCAGGTCACACAACCATTCGTATGACCTGGCTTTTATTTTACTGAAACTCGACTTACTCGAGTCTGAAAATATTAAAGTGCTCGCCACTAGCTGCGAACAATTTAAGAGCCTCGACGTGGGTAACCTGGGGTTTCTGGATAGTCTAGCCTTTCTTCCGCCAGTTTGGACGCGCTGGTTCAGGACCTCCGTTCCAAAAGCCTAGAAAACCTGTGCTGCCTAAACCAGGCTTTTCCGCAGCACGTCGAGCTTTTGTGCGGAAAGGCGTATTTCCCTACGACTACGGGACCAGTTTTAAGGCTTCACTAAGCACCCGAGCTACCGCCGCGCGCGGCGCGAGTCGCTTTACAACAAGCTACTCGATAGTCAAATTTCAGAGGTGGACTACCGTCACGCCCAAAACGTATTTCAAACATTCAATTTCAAAAGCCTAGAAGAATACAGTGACTGCCACCTGCAATTCGACTGCCTACTTCTCGCCGACGTGTTCCGAAATTTCAGGAAATGGACTTTAGACACGTACGAGGTTGATCCGTTACAATACGTTTCCCTCCCCGCGCTCAGTCTCGCCTGCGCACTTAAACAGACTGGGGTAAAACTGGAGCTGCTCGACGACGTGGACATGTATCTCTTCATCGAAGCGGGTTTGCGAGGAGGAATCGTTCAATGTGCCTATCGTAACGCGAGGGCTAACGTGCCAGGTACCGCATGTTTCGAGCTCGACACGGAGGTTTCTCACATTTTAGACCTCGACGTAAACGACCTGTACGCTTCCACTATGCGACGACCCCTTCCATGCGCCGAGTTTCGTTGGCTAGATCGCGAAGAAATCGACGCTCTATAATTCCATCAGATTTCCGACGACGCGCCCAAGGGTTACATTTTAGAGGTGGACCTTGACTACCCTTAGGAACCACACGATTCGCATGCGGACTTTCCCATGGCTCACGAGAAACGAGGAGTCCCGCTCGAATGGCTGTCACCCTATCAGAAAGCGGTGGTCCAAAAATTTTGCCTACCCGAGCGAGAGTCTGAACGAAAGCTACTTCTAACCTTATACCCAAAACGCAATTGCGTCACTCACTACCGAAATCCCAAGCTCTATCTAGAGTTGCGTTTAAAACTTAAGGTCATTCATCGCGTTTTGAAGTTTTCGCAGACTGCATTCCTAAAAGATTCCATCGACATCTACCACAACCTCCGAAAACAATCGAAAAATGCTTTCCAAAAGAACTTATCTCAGCTCATTATGAATTCAATTTATGGCAAGACGATCGAAAACCCACCTCAGTACAACAACGTTGTCATTAGCGTGAGCGAGGACGAAGTGTTGAAAAACTTGCAGAAGCCTAACCTCAGACAGTTTGCGGCAATCAGCCCGAGCGTGGTGATCTTTCAGTTTTCTCAAAGAACCCTACACTTGAACCATGCACGTAGCCAGGATTTTGTTTCGGGAAGAGGGGGGGGGGGGGTCCGCCCATGACAACATGTTGTATGAGGGGGAGGGAGGAGAGGAGGTCCCAGCAAAACTGAAGATTTCGGGGGGGCCCGGGCCCCATCGGCCACCCCCTGGATACGTGCCTGACTTGAACAAACCCGTGTGCGTTGGTTTCTCTATCCCAGAGATGTCCAAACTGGTCATGTACGAATTTTTCTACAAGCAGGTCAGGCGCGTCCTCCCCGACGCTCGCACAGCGTATAGCGACACGGACTCGTTCATCCTCCCAATTACCGACCCGGATGTAGACTCGAAGCTCGCAACCCTTGCCGAAACTCACCTGGATACTTCTGGTTAGCCAGCCGATCACCCCTTGTTCTCCTCCCCAAACAAAATGAAACTAGGAGTGTTCAAAAACGAGTTCCCAAAAGATCGCATCCTTGGATTTGTTTGTTTAAAACCAAAACTCTATTCGATCGATCTAGGCTCTAGAGAGCAGTGCGTGAGGGCGAAAGGAGTGAAAAGTGCAAGTACCGTAAGTTAACCTACGAGCTCTACGTTCAAGCTCTCGAGCAACAAACTCTGCACAAGATCACGCAACGGACTATCACTCGTAAGTTGTGCGAGTGTTGTCGTGGAGAAAATAGGACTGAACCCGTTTGACAACAAGCGCTTTATCGACGATGACGGCGTTTCAACTCTTTCTTTCGGACATTGGAGACTTTTGACACGCTCTACCTAAGGAGACGCAAGATAATGCACAACTTTGTGAAGTGTTTTTTTTTTTTTCATTTCACACCGAGTGATGAATTTGTGTAGAGAGGGCAAATATTATGTAAAGGGACATTTTATTTATTCATTATTTATTTATTTATTATTATTATTCCGTGCCTCAGAACGACTGAAGTCAGTCTTGGTATGAGGCACATGCGTACAGTGAACAAAACACATGCGGGAATGCTACATGACTATGAATCATAGAAGGAAATTTCAAGATCACGTTTAAAAGAGATGTAATCTGTAAAAGCATCTAAAGAAGATTTCGATGAAATGTCATTAAAACAGAGCTGCATACGGGTGGTCGGACAGAGCTTCTCCTGTGAATCAGGATAAAACAAGCATGCGTGTCGGCTGAAACGTACCGGAACATGAAAATTAAAAGAACATACCAAGCTGCTATCTATCTGGCCATGAATTATCATGTGCATCAGTAGTGAATCTATCGCAGTTCTTCGACTTGATAACTTTTGTAAGCCGAGATTCCCGAGTATGTAGGCATAGTCGTAGTAGCACCTACGTTGAAAGTATCGGTCGTAAACAATTCTAATAAACCTCTTCTGAAAATTTTCAATCTGTAAAGCATCCGTCATTGTAATAGAATTCCACACAACACTTGCAAACTCAAGCCGCGAACGAATAAGGCTAGAAAATAATCGAATAATACATATTGGGTTTGAAAACTCTCGGGTTTGTCGCGAGATCATGCCCAGCAACCTTATAGTTGAACCCACAATTATAACTTTCATGTTGCGTGATGTTTTTTTCACCGAATGTAAATATTTGTATAAAGAGCCGTTTATCTCGCGCGATTTGTTTCCGAATAATTTTGAAATATATATTACTAGATGTATGCATATTAAATTTAAAATAAAGATTTATCCTCGCTTTGCGTGTTTGTTTTTTGTGTCTTATTTCAAATCAAGTTACAAAGCGGAGAAGCTGGAAAGTTTAACGTAGGGAAAGTAAAATTTTTTGCGCACGAGTACAGAAATCAGTCGATCGTTCTGTCGGTAGTTGCTCGAGGAAAACGTTTTGGGCGCACTCGCGGAGTGGTACACCGAAACACAGGAGCACACCGACGTATAGACAGTAAAGTACGCCGGTGTGCGACAGAGTCTCTTGGAATTCTTTTCTTGGCGTAGAAGAAACTGACTGTGTTTCCAATGAAGTCGTAAGATTCATCGTTAATCGGAAACATTCCGAAACTGTCCGAAATAACTAATTGCGCTGTCCTTTGGGAATACCTACAAAAAGAACCCACTGTTCACCGAAAGTACACACCGGAAGTATTCACTACGTAAAGACCGGGTGATGGTGTATTTTGACCAATCTCATCGCACGCGGGATAGTGTATTCAGGTCGATGTTAGTCAAGAGAAGAAAACCGAATTTTTTCTTTCCCTTTGTGCACATCTCTAAAGACCGTCACTTTCTTTTGAAGAAGTACAAGCAGTCGTTCACGGGCGATGTGTTTATCGCGAACCGAATTCGATTAGGTGTGAGCCAATACCTATCACTTAGTCGATTATTGTGAGAAAGAGTCCCGTTGCAACGTGTTTCCATCCCCGAAAAAAAAACAAGGCCTGCATCATCGAGAAGAGTTTGAGAAAACGACGTGCGTCTGATCTCCACTACCTTGTGAAAATGGAGAGGCTACGATTCCTCTTACATTGGGTTAGGGCAGGTAATTTTGAAAATAAACAAAAATTAAAAATGTATGTGATCATGTTCTTCACACTGCATTGAGTCTTTTCAATAGACTCTGCAGCTTTGTATAAGACACACACACACGTAGCGTGTTTTATTACTCTTTATTCAAAAAGTCCAAGAGGCGCAAAGTTGCCTCGTGACCTAAATTGATCCCATAGGGTTTTCCTCCGACCAATCGTCTAATTTGAGACACACTGAGTGGACACCGAAGGAGATACATCGACTCACTTATATTGCAATTGTAGGATTTTTTTGTCGACTTCGGGTGGCAGAAGATAACCCACGATGGGGACAAAGGCGAGTTTGGGGGAGTCGTATCTAAGTCACAGCGGCTCAATGGGCGAACAGGATGTAGCTGACGTTTCGGGTGTGCAACGGGTTGGAGGCCTTGCGCGCGCGTTGTTTTCTAGCAACTTAGTCTCGAACCCAGTCGCGTGTCTAGGCGGCAGTACATATTCGCCAAAAGGGGAATTCAAATCTCAGCACGCCGAGCGCCCTCTGTCGGATGCACCTGGTGACATCACGTGATAAGACCTAAAATTTACTTCTCCCGCGCTGCAATCCAAAATCCTATAGCGCCCTCTGTCGGACCACACAGATGACGCGATTAGTCGCGCGCCATCTAGTGGAAATAGTAGCAACTGCACTGGACATTGCGCCATCCAGCGGCGTGCCCCCACACTTTTCCACGACTGGGGCGACATCTCGTGGGAATGACGCCCACTGCATTGGACATGCAGCCATCCAGCGGCGTGTCCTTGCACTTTCCCAGGATTGGGGCGACATCTTGGGGGAATAACATCAACTGCGCTGGAAATGGCGCCATCCAGCGGCATGTGCCCACACTTTCCCAAGAGTAAACGCAATTCCCACGATTGCAGACAACATCTAAGCACGAAATAATAGGGAGTTTTAGCAGACCGTGTTTCCCTTCCGCTAACCCTCCGCTACGAAGAAACCGCCACTGCGCCTGCGCGCTGATGGCCTTGGCTGTAGAGTTCCGGGTAGCGGAGGGACTTAGCCGAGGTGGAAACACGGTCTACTAAAACTCGCTATACTCGCGGTCACCTTTCCGCGGCAATGCAGTCAATGCTAGGTGAGGGGTGCACTAACCGCTGTACACGCGCTTTCCTCCTCTCTTCGGATTGCCACAGAAAGCTGACCGCGAGTATAGTCACTTGCAAATGTAGCGTGGGGGTACCGCATCGGGCTTCTGAACGAAAGGTCGCTGGTTCCGGCCGAACTGAAATTCTTCTTAAAACCTTTTTCCGAGGAATTAAAATTCGCACTTGTCACGTGACGTGACGTCATAGACGTTGGCGAATGAACATTGAGCGATGATCGGTCGATGATCGACTATCGTCCGATGATCGCTCATCGGTCGATGATATATTTATTCATTACCGATTATCGAAAATTTGATGTCTGGATATAGGATTGACTAATTGGCCACTCCTACGTCACGTGAGCAAACTCTGACATCATCACCATAATGTGACCAACCTCTGGCGAATGACTCAACTCAAGATTGACAGGTCCCGAAATTTTGGGGCCGAGAGACCGGGCCATGGGAATGGGACCTGGGGCGTGGGCGTGGTCACTACCCGGAAGTGTACGGATTCGAAGCAAGTATCGGATGTCAGAAACTAGATACCCGGATATCGATATCGTAGATAGGATCGATGAAAGAAAACGGATACCCCGATATCGGGGAACAATGGATATCGGGAACACATGTTCTGACATCCGATACTTCTGTTGTGTGAATCCGTACACTTTATCTACTACTGATTAATAAGTCGAGTTGCCACAGTGACAAACAACAGAAGCAGCTGCGCGCGGCGCTGGGCACAATGCCTATTGTTTTTATTGCGACAAATATTAACACCTTTTTTGTCAAGTTATCTTTTTCAAGTTGTTATTTCGCAATAGTCGGCAACCTTCCCCGAAGAAGACGCTGCATTGAGAAATTTTTTATTGAACTTTCGCGGAGGGTTGCGGTGCCTACCCAGAGTTTAATTAGAATGCAGAGATGTGGCACATATGATATTTGTTCAACCGAAACTGATCTTCACTTTCTGTCTTTTCTAGTTCGAACTACGTTGATTGTGATTAAGAGCCCCATCAAAAGATTTTTAATGCGAAAGCAATAACTGTCCCAAGGAGTGAGCCGACGTCATCAGCTTTGAAGCCGCGCCAAACGGCACCTTAAATCCTTTCTCCAAGTGAAGCCAGCTCCCAGCTATGAAACCACGCGAAAAGCCTAACCAAACGGCACCTAGTTTCCCCGATCCCAAAGGAGCGGAGTAAAGCTGATGGATTACGGCTTCGGTCCCATTGGCTGGCGCGCGTCGGCGAGGCTCCAATTGGCCGCTGCGCGTCAGTTTCAACGACCACCACCCCATGGCGCTGCGTGTCCGCGAGGCAGCGGCTCCACCGCTCCACGCCCAAGGTCAGCGCGCCGAGGACAGCGCGCGCGCTCGACCGTCGACGCAAGTACGCCGCAGACAAAAGAAGGAAGCGGAAGAGTGGCGTGCATGCTTTCGCATTCACAACTCATAAGAAGTGCTTAGGTGTACCTCGAACCTTTTTTTTTTTTTCTGCTTTATGCAAGACCTTTTATGACCTGTTGGCCTGTTTGATACCGTCTTTTTTAATTTAAATATCTGCTCAAATGTATTTACATCTGCCAGGTGTCTCTGCGAATTGTTTCAAAAATTCCTACAAAATCGGGTGGTTGAGAGAAGAAGAAACTGTTTTCGGGAAAGAAACGGCCAGCCACGCGGACATCTGGGATTGTAAATCCGCATTAAATATCAAAATGATTATAAAGAATTTAGACATTATCCTTTTAATTACTGAAAATAAACAGATTATTCCAACAAGGTGTAAAGTTGGGCGAGTGGGTTGATGGTCATATTGAATGGGTTAAAACAGCGCAAAAAAACACAAAGGACCAGTAAAAGGAACACACAGACACAGCGCTGACTTACAACTGAAGTTTTACTTCTGTGCCATTCAGCAAGTAAACTTGAAACGAGATAAACATACACACAATCGACCCGAAAACACGTAATCTTCCCACCAAGCCGACACGTGGATACACATATTTATCCGCCTTTCTGATAAAATTAATCTCATCACTAACCAATTTCCATTTTATTCCAATTGTAACACTGCTCAGCGTAATCGAAAACTCCTAAATAAGCAATTTTAGGAAGACTTAAAGTACGTGTGAAGCGAGGGTGCGCTAAACTTTCCGCCCGTGCAGCAGGCGGAAGGCTGGCGATATGAAAACTCGGGTGATTTTCTTATCATACGCGTTTTTGCATCGCGCACACTAAATTCGTGGCAGGCTCTTGCTCATAACTAAAATTGTATTGCACTGCACGAATTTACAAAAAATACAGTCAACATTTCGAAGTTACTTGAATCTCTTTATAGTGTATCCTCATAACTCCGTAATCCTTATTATCACAATAGCGTCCTCAACATTCAGGTACCATGCTTGAGTAAGATAGAAGATAAACGATTGATGTTTAGATGTTCAGACTGTTCAATGATTCTCACCACTATAAAATTTAATTCTTTAAAAATATTTCTCACCATCTAAAAACCATTTATATTTTTATTAAACAAAAGTGGTATCGATGCAGAACCCATACAAGCGAACTCTCACAAATATTTTGAGTTGCTATATCTGTTATAACTAGGCTCTCTACACGCTGCCGTCGAAGGCAGGGACCTTCATGTGTCATTATATCAAAGGGTGTCGCTCTGGAACAATGGGAGCTGGGCTACACGAGCTTTCGTGACCACGTGCACGATCATGTCGGCAATTTCAGCATGGACCGAAAACCAGAGTGTAGGGCGGGCATCGATTCCTGCCTCAAACCCGGCCAATTCTGGAACAGAGGCCTTTGAAATGACTTGACAGGCATATGGCGAAGAAACGTCGAGTCGTGCGAGGTGTTTTGAGTGGCACTCGCGCATCAAGAATGAGAGAATATCACCTGGAAGATGAAGACAATTCGGGGAAAGTCGCCCTAGCTTTCTTCGTCTTCCATTGATGTTCTGACATTTTTTATGTGATTTCCCGATTATATTTCTGGTATAAACTCCGATCTTAAACAGGGCTGCGCTGAATCGTGCTACATTCGTTTTTTTTTTTAAGCTTAGTGTTAAATGTGTAGATGTAGTTGAACAAGAGGCGTGAGACAGCTGCGTATTCGGCCGTCTATTGTGTTTCTTGTTGCTGTCGACCTTCATTTTTGGCTGGCTCCTCAGTTTTAACAATAGGTATAGAATGACATATGTTAAGTCGCAGTGAAAAAGGTCTGACATGTCTCTTAGAGTTTCCGTGTCGCCGCTACTTCCATCAGTTATTCGCCTTCTTTTCTTGAGTCGGATCTTCGTAGCCGTTCTGTCGGCTGTATGTGGATAGGCCAAAGGTGAGTTCGCTTATTTCTTTACTATAATGCATATTTTTTAACCATAAGGCATAATTGTATGGTTCGTTTATATTTATTGCTAACGGTCAAGGACGTGGGATCAGCATCTTGTATAGACGACGTGTATCCCTGGGCCGTAATACCGATGTAAATATCATCATTGATAAATTTCTATTTAGACGAGATTTGTTTCTCATGCATGGTGGTTTTCCGATTTTACTTGTTATTTTTGTTTAGTAAATATACTTTTGAATCGGTGATTTGGGGACAATTGTAATAGCCAGCGTGGACATCCTGCAAAACCGTCTTGTTGCCATGGAGATGTAACAAATAACTATATCTGTTGCAAGCCGTATGAACGAAGGGCGGGGGTGAGAGCTGGAGAGAACTGCCGGTGGAATGCCGAAGAGAGAAGAGAGGTTTCCCTCTCTTCTCCAGCGTTCCGTCTGTTTCCTCACCCGGTCCATCTTACCCTCGCCTCTGCCTAGGTTGCAACGGACTATAGAAATGTGTAAAACTAAACTTTCCGATTTTCGCCTTTATAATTCCGTTGTTACTGCCATTCATTTAGAAAATACTTGATTTACAGTTGCAACACCTAAAAATGCCTGTGCGTCTGTTTTCCCGCACAACATCGGAAAGCCAATCACCGCAACTTACGGAGGCAGCTCAGCGAATGACGATGCCGAAACATATGTTTAGACAAAAAATCGCAGTCTGAGTTGTGACATTAAGCAATGCAAAACGTCACGCTTCCATTGCTTAATGTCACAACTCGGACTGCGCTTTTTCGTCTAAACATATGTTTTGGCATCGTCACTCCTCGAGCTGCCTCGTAAGTTGCGGTGATTGGCTCCCGACTGTTGTGCGGGAAAGTAGACGTACAAAGCTTTTTTTAGATGTGTTTATTTTTTAACACAGTTGGAAACCAAAATATAAAAATGGCCACATTCAGACTGAAACACCTTTACCTGAGCCTGCCTAAACTTTCATTCAGGTGTTTGGCGCAGTAACACCGGCGAATTTAAGATACAAAAGGGTCGCTACGTGGTTCACATGCAGCAGTGTTATTGATCGACGCACATGATCCAAACGTGCAATGTGCAACATACAAAGAGTTCTTTTTTTAATTTGACAGTTTATTATTAACTTATTCAAATGTGTTTCAAGAAATAAAATATGTTTCGCAAGTTCGCCCTGTTTTTAAAAGTTAACATTCAAAACGAAAAGAAAACGAACATAATGTGCAAACAAGAGTGTGTAGCTGCGTGACAGAACGCATCTCATTATTTGTGTTGCCCAGTAACTCCGGTGCAGTTGTAAAAGCAAATGGCAATTTCGTAGTTCAAATGCACTGATTGGTCTGCTTACATTATTGAAGCATTACAGGTAGGCAAAAAGACAATATTTCGATTGCATTTTCAGAACTTTGTATATTGAATTTTATTGCACAGTTAAGTTCGCCTACTAAATAGTGCAGAGCAAGAAAAAACACAAATAAATATTATTCATTCATTGAAAGAAGGTGTTTCTTAACTTTAAATGCACCTCTCAGTTCTTAATGTGAGTAATGTTCTATCTTAAAATACCAGAGAAACATCAATATTTAATTCTTCGTTGTTTTCGATGCAGACGCGAACAGCCCGAGTTTCTAGAGTCATTTGTTTATGAATGCAAGCTAGAGCTTTTAGTCTGCACTGTCACCGCTACTTATAAGATTTACGCTTTAAGCGGCCTAAGAATTGAGCTTGTTGGTGCATACTTGTAAATATATCAGCTTGATCTTTAGAATTACTTGACATCTGGCAGTTCATCGCAGGACATGCCAGTGCAGTGCAGCTTTTAACATCACAACTATTCTTGCCAGTAACAACAATCATCATGCACGTGAGATGCTCCGGGCGCTCGCTATCCAGGAAGACGCGGCAGATTGCGTCATCACCCCATCAATCACCGTTGACAAAAAATAAAGACAATACCTACGAAATGTCACGCCCCGAAAAACAATAGCAAGAGCTTGTGGCGGTTTAGTTCAAAAATAATGTTTTTTAGGGATTTCTGTGTAATTGTTTTGTATAATTTGTATAGATGAAAATATCAGTAGTGATCTTTATTAGTGCAATAGGTTTATCGTGCTCACACGTCAAGAAAAAGGGGAGCGCGACTTAGTCCCCGAGGGGAGCAAGTGCGTTGCCACAACCATTAGTCCCCTCGGGGACTAACGGGAAGGGGAGTAACAGTTGCACCCCTCCGTTAGTCTCTCGCACTAGCACCGTTAGGACTAACTGTTACACCGTTTCAATTGCACCTCAAGGACCAACTGTTAGGCCCTTGCACTTGGTCCCCTGGGACCAACTGTTACACCGTTTCAATTGAACCCCGAGGACGAACTATTAGGCCCTTGCACTTAGACCCCTGGGACTAACTGTTACACCGTTTCAAATGAACCCCGAGGACCAACTGTTAGGCCCTTGCACTTGGACCGCTGGGTCTAAACGTTGCGCCCATTGATTTAGACCCCTGGGACTAAAGGTTTATCCTTTAAATTTGGTCCCGAGCCACAAATCTCCAAAACGAAATTGTGCAGTTCAGGTTAAACGTAGCTTTATTGCCTCGTAGATACACATCGCATTCAAGGATGACTGAAGTCGATGTTCCTGAGCGGTAGAATCCACGACAAGGCCAAATCCCAAAGAGTCACTTGCGTCGACGATGGCTTGAACACTGGGACGTCTGTCCAAACCGGTCATGGTCCAAGCACCGTTTATTGGGGCACCGGCAGCTTCTTGCCTGTTTGCGAGGAATTTGGATTATTACCAACAGGGGCAGCGTGAAATACCCGATCGCTCAACAACAGTATGAGATATAACACACACATTATAAAATAACAAATAGGCTACAAAACTGCTACAATGGTTCACATCTAACATGCGATCTGTTGACAGCAGACCAGCGCAATATTATATTTTTAGTATATCGTTTGCTGCGAATTACAGACCCAGCGTGTGCGAGCTCAAACTATGCTTCAAAGTGACGGAACGAGCTTCCGCCATCAACGCGAAAGTCTGTACAATCGAATAAATGTTTCCATTAAGGCCGGTTCTCACACGCAGCGAAGCGCTGAAGTAGCGCTGTTCACGTGTCGTGAGCTGCTTTTCGTCTGCCATGAGCAACAGTTTAGACGGTGCGATACAAAGCTGACGAAAGCTCCCGTCAGCACGCGCTTAGCGCTAGGTCAGCGCTATGCTTGTAGCTCTCTGCTGCATGTGTGAACAGGCCTTTATGGTAAAGCGATTGTGCCAGGGTCTGAAAAACACAAAAAATAAGCCATCGGTAGAACTGACGTTTTGCTCGATACGATTGAATATCAGGGCCGGCTTGCTCTACTCTGTTTCACCTTGTGTCGTACCGCAAAAAAAGGCTACAAGCGCGAGCTCCTTGCTCTAGGGCACATCTCGGCGGCACAAGCTCTCGTGCACCAAGGGCAGCTGCCAACGCTATGAGCTCGCGCTTCTAGCCTTCGCTGCGGTACAACATAAGGTGAAACGGAGTGTAGAACCAGCGTCTCAGCTGAGACTGGGTGAAAGAAAGCACTGCAAAAGCCAGCGCACGAGCTGAGCGGGACTCAAGCTGCGTCTCAAGACGCTCGCGCGCCCCAGCCTTTGCAGTGCTTTCTTTCACCCAGTCTCAGCTGAGACGGTGTTCTAGCAAGCCGGCCCAGGTCTCTGTGCTGCATAACAAAATAAGCAAGCATGGTGCCAAAAATAATAGAGAATGGCGCGCGCTTTGGAAGCTAGAGAACGCGCTCAAAATAAAACACTTTCTGAAGCCGCAGGTTAATAAATATACCTTAAACAGAAGTACTCCGACATACCTTAATCGAGTTCCCTTGTCTTGTGACCTCAGAACAGATCAAGCGCAGTGATGCAGCACCGCGAATCCAAACCGGATCCCGCAATGATCGGAGACGACACAGGGCGACCAGCTTCTAAGTTCTGACGAAGGCTGTACTAAAAACAGGGTCTTTTCAAACAAAGACCCCTTCCCATTTTCCCGACGGACCCTCTCTGCCCCATCTGCCCAACCCCCGCGTGAGCTAGGAGCGCCAGAAAGAATGCGGGGTAGGGGGCCGGTGGGAGAGGGAAGGGCGCGTACACGAAAATCTCTTTCCCCCTCCCACTACACACGGACACACCAATGCCCCAAGGACGGGAGAAGGCCGAAGGTCGCCATTTCCAACACGCCGGTCAAGTGACGTACAGGCAAACACGTTTTTTTTTTCTTTTTTTTTTCTCTCTTTTTTTTTAGTTTCCTCGGGGGCCTTCTTTTTTTTTTTTTTTTAGTTCGCATTTGTTTTGTATTAGCAGGTGTTGCCATGGGGGTGACTTTCGGGCGCGGTTCGTTCTTCGTTCTTCACCCGGAATGTTATCTGAAACAGCGACGACGATCGTGTGAAGGCGTCTAGATTCTGCCTCTGAATGTGCTTTTTAAGTATAACGTGCCGTGCATCAAGTGTGTCGTTGCGGATTTTGAGTTCGACATTGGACTACCAAGAAAGGTTGGTTACGGGGAGACGCAGAGACGAGGCTCGACTTGTTCTCAGAACTCAGTTTTAGCGATTGAAGTGACCATTTATTCTGACTGCGAGACTCCGGTGTTGAAAGCGCGTCTTCTACAAACTCTTAAGTTTCATTTAAGAGAAAAAAAAGTGTTAGTATTTGGAGGTGTTGCGTTTGGATAAATGCTCATTTTTTGCGCGAAGGCAAATTACGTGAATGGGACTTGTGAAATGTCAACAGATCATTTTTGACGAGATAGTTGGGTGAAGTAGAGTCAACACGTTCGTTAACTCGCATTCGCACAACGCGCGAAGCTCTACCATGTAATGTCTTAACGTTCGTGGCACATTAAACAAATTCGCCAGTTTCGTCCGAGTTTTGTCAACACTTTCAGCCGTGCTGGGCTGAGTTTCGCCGATCCCCAAGACAAGCGAAATATCATCCGTCCTCCTGGCAAACATTCCGTTTGCCTTCGGGGACTAAATCATACAGATGCACCCTGTCTGAGGGGGACTAATGGCTGCTTTTGCTCGCGCACGCCTATCGGTTAGTCCCAGTCGAGCACAGTTAGTCCCAAGCCTTTGCGCACGGTACCTAGCTTGAACCAGATGGTCCTTTCGGGGAGCAACTGCGAGTTCAGAGGACCAAATGCTGCCGTTAGTCCCTTGAGGCCAACTGTTTTCTTAGAGTGTACGTTGGACTCTAAATGAAGAAGCAAAAGCGCAAAGAAGTTTACACTAAAACACCGCTCGGTTGTCAGCTGTTTGTCCTCTCCTGTCCTTTCTTTCTTCATGTTCAAGTAATTGTAAAGTTCAAGCTGATATGATTTACGCTTTAAGCGGCCGTTGTTAAGGGCTGGGGGAGGGACAGGCTGGAGATCGGGTTTGGACATATAAGATGACAATATTTTAATGGGACATGATTTGATGGCAGCACTGGATGGTAAGTCCCATTCTGTTCTCTGCCGCGCGAGTCCGCGGGTCCCTCTTATATAGCCGCGGTGACGTGACGATATTGCGTCACCGGCGGGATCCTGGTTTGATTGGTGGTGGCTGATTGGCTTCGATGAAGGTGATGTCCAACAGCCTTTGCCATTGGCTCGGAGGCTTATGTCGACGCAGCAGCAGCTTCTCTCGATGTTGAAAGACGGGGAAGACGAAGACCCATTGACTCTGGTAACTTCGGCAGATGTTCGAAAGCTTCTGGTTCCGGGTCTTCGAGAGGGTCTCTGTCGAGCGATGGTGTCGCGGGCCGTCCCTATAAGTGCGCCGTGATTCGAGCACGGCCTCGTCGGGGTAGTAACACAACACCGTGCGAAAATGTTTTAGCTTTAAAGAAATACCAATTAAATTACTCGTTAATGTTTGTTGCCTTGGACGCAATCTATGAATATTTTTTTTTCTGTTGATGCAATGGCAGTCGCTAAATCAATTAGAAACAAAAACGAGCAGCGTTCACCCCGTCAACTCTAAGCCAGAACGAAGGACCACGCAAGGTTACGACACAAGTTTCAGAAATATGTGTATAAACCCTTCAATTAGTGTAATGAGAAAGCAAAATGAAAATGAACGACTCATTAGCAAGGCGAGTTGCCACAGTGACGAACAATACAAGCAGATGCGCGCGGCGCAGGGCACAATGCCAATTGTTTTTTTATGTGTTTTTTTGACAAATATCAACACCTGTTATGTCAGGTTATATTTTTCAAGATGTGATTTCGCAACAGTCGGCGATCTTTCCCGATGAAGACGCTGCATTGAGGAATTTTTTATTGAACGTTCGCGGAGTGTATGGGGTATCTACCCAGAGTTTAAGCAAAGCACAGAGATGTGGCCGTACTCGGCAAACCTCACTCATGAGGGCCTCATCACTCACTCACCACCCCATCTTCACAGGTGAGGTGAGGGTGAGTTAGTTTCCGAACCAGGAAAATTCATGGAGTGTGAGGGGTGAGGGCCGTGAGGGCCGTGAGGGCCGTGAGGGCTGTGAGGACTGTGAGCGCGTGAGGGCCGTGAGGGCGGTGGAGTGCGTGAGGGCGTGAGGGGTGCGAGGGTCAGCGAGGGAATGAGGGGCGGTGAGGGCGGTGAGTGCTTGAGGGGGCGTGAAGGCGCGTTAGTGCGTGAGTGGCGTGAGGGTGCTGAGTGCGTGAGGGGGTGCGAGGGCCATGAGGGCGTGAGGCGGTGAGTGTGTGAGTGGTATGAGGGCCGTGAGAGGGGTATGAGTGCGTGAGGGCCGCGAGGGCGGTGAGTGCGTGAGGGGTGTGGAGGGCCATGAGTGGCATGAGGGGCGTGAGGGCGGTGAGTGTGTGAGTCCCCCTTCAGACGGAGCAACTTTTCTCAGCAATTTTGGTGTTGCTAGCGGGTTGTTTCCTTAGCTTTCCTAGATCGACACGAATTTGCTGAGATCGTGTCCGTCTCGAAACAAGCGAGCAACTCGGAGCAATTCGAAGACGTTTGAAGCGGCTGCATCCACTCAGGGACGCGATATTTTCACGTGATACCTCGTGCCGGTGATGATGACAACAAAGACTTGGTTCCGGTTTGAAATTGATCGTTTTTAGAAAGTAAACTGTTTCAGAAAGATGTGATTGGTATTCTCAACGAGATTTAAAATGCATAAAAACCCGTTTATAGCGCGCAACTGTTTGTCGAAATAGTGTTAGGAAAATAAAATGTCATGATGATGATGAGTAATACGTAACTGAACGGAAGT
>JAZHYW010068345.1:0-12227 GCA_037355805.1 Ixodes ricinus
TATTGCCGACAGCAATGCCACAGCCGTGGCACGACGTCAGAGAGTCAAGTTGGTCCATGCGCGGCAATATACGGTATATCTTACAACGTCGACTATAGTGACTGACCTGACCAGCGCGTCTTCGTCTAGGACCTCGGCGAAGCAACGTCGGAACCAGACGTCCACCGGAAGCACGGGAAAGGCCTTGATCCTGAGCAGGTGCTGAAAGAGTTCAGCGTCCTCCTTCTCCAGTGTGTCCTCCATCTGCTTGCTCTGAAAGCATGCCCATGGATCATTGTCATGTCGTCAATCGAAACAAACTTCCAAACTACTAACGAGAACTTAGAGTCGATGACAGGTTAAGATTCCAGTTTGCTCTCGTCGACTTCCGTCATAGCTTTGGCTGCGCTAGCGCTGGAAAGTTATCCAAGGTGGATCGATCGCACTCTTCAGGAGGAGCTCCTGTCGCAACCTTAACCTGTCACCAAGTGTAGTTACATTCTGGAGTAACTTGTGACTAGGGCTCCATGCTTTTGACACTTCCTTTTTCTTCGAAATCGTGTTTGTATTTTGGGGTTTATTTTTCTTTCTCACAAATTCAGTGTCGAATTTCAATGTCGGACAAAAAAAAGTATGGTACCTATCGGGACTTGTGTCTAAAAAAATATAGGACAAAAGAATAGGACTGTCCACACTCCAAAGAACACAAGCTTGACCTGAACACTCGCAAAAACGTCACGGTATCGACAAGAGTAAGAAACGAGACAACAGGAGTGGTTCTTAAAGGGGTCCTGGGGAGGTTTCTGAGCTCGCCTAATTATGGTGATAACTCACTCTGCGGGCTATAAGCATCCTAGGAATCTTAGATCACGACAATGCGCGGTCGATTTCCCCATGCAAAAAGCAATCAAAGATTGAATACACTGAGGTCATCGGCAGAGAATGGGAGGAGCCTTTCCCGAGAACCAGAACCACTGTCAGTCAATAGCAAGTGGAAGATCCTCGCATCTCCAACCGGCAAACTCGCGGAGTGATATCTCGAATGCGTGCGGCTCGTCGCCCGGATAGCCCAGATGTAGCCCGGACTTCGGATGCCCAGACAAAGTCAATCGTTATTGTAGCCATCGCTTCATGGTGCTCATAGCTCTCGCTAACTTAATGCCTCTCAAAGAAGAGATGCTTCGATGCACAGCCGACATGGGGTCCATCTCTTATGATGCGACACCGTTATGCGTCGTCGTAAATGTGAGCGCAGCAAATGGCGGGCTGTGCCAACCGCCCTGCAAAGAAGCCAGTCCGCCCAGGCAGCAGACGCACCCGATGACGGAATCCAGCGGCTTGGAAACACGAAACACGCATCAGTCTTCCTCACGCAGATTCCGTCGCTGACGAAATCAGCGCGCGAAAGACCGATGCTTTGAGTCAGTCAAGCGAGCGCGCCCTCGAGAGCAGACGACCAGAGACATCACTTCCGTAGAAGACGAGAAAAAAAATAGTGCGCCGCTTTGGAGACTATTATTGCCGTATTACATTCCTTCTCTGCGAAAAAATTAACATTTTTCTCATACTCTCGTTTGCTCACCTCCTGGGAGCAACTCAAGGCTGAGTTGCGAAGAACATTCACGAACCAACAACGAAGAAGACGCGCGGAAGAGCTTCTTCAAGTGAGGATCCAAGGCCCTAACGAGAGCGTCGTTAGCTTTGTGGAAGATGTCCTGCGACACAGCAACTGCGCCGATCCTCAAGCCTCCGAAGCGAAGAAGCTGAGAATCCTGATGCGAGGTGTCAAGGAAAACATCTTCGGAGGCCTTGGCCGAGCCCCTGCCTATCAGCAGTCGAAGGATTCGTCACGGAAGCCACAAACAATCGAACGTGCCCTGCAAGCACGGGCCTCCAACTACCAGCGACTTCCCGGTGCCGCTGCCCTCTCGCCTCCCAGCTGCAACAGCCCGGATCTCCGCGAGATCATTCGCGACATCTGTACGGGAAGAACTCAGGAAGCTCCTGCCTACTGACAACCAGCCGGCTGCGCTGTCGACTGCCGAAGATTGTTTGCAAGAGGTCCAGCGGGCATTCCAACCGGAGGCTCCTGGCCAGCGTAGCAGCACCCAAGGAGCCCAATCTGACCTATGGGGGTTTACCGGTATTTACCGAAAACACAGAACCTTACTTATAACATAATGGAAAACAGTGTGAAAACACAATGGACGAAGAGCAAGAACCGACAGGAGTAAGTGCTGACAGTCAACTGAATGTTTATCAGAATGACACAAAACACATAACTTCGGCTTCAATATAATCGGCACTTCCAATCTTTCACGAGAATACAAAACAAACACTCTAACCTCAAACGCCCCCTTATCGAAAAGCTGCCTCACTGTCCAGCAGAGTTATGGACTGTTGGCTGACACACGATGCTCTTCTTTTTAAAAGGGGGACATAAGCCTAAGTTTTTCAAATTTTTCAAAAAAATTCATTCTTTTTTCAGATTTTGAGGTTTTTGGTTTTAAAGAAACTAATTATACACCCTTACACTAAATTTCATAACCGTGCGCGCCAAATAGTTATGTTGATATAAAATATTTTCAACACATTGTGAAGCAGTAACAAAGCAAAGGAGTTCAATGTTTGAATGCATTTTTCTCAGTTCCGCTTTTTGCTGTAAATTTCATACGAAGGAATCTTTTGTTCGAAAATAAAATTATTCTGATACCACAATCAGAGATGTTTCTGAACTGGAAATTTACTGGGCAATCATGCCCTATCTAGTTTATTTCGTTTTAAATTAATAAGTCCTCATTGAGAAAACACTATGTTTTACAAAAATTGACATAGGACAGAGATGTATCTCTCATATTTTGAGGTTAATCACTCTTCCTGAAATATTTACATTTGAGTTATTAAAACCAGACAGCCGCGAAGTCCCACATCCCCCACTTTATATTCAAGCAGTTAAAATGATTCTTAATGGCTTCATTCGCATATCATAGATTTCTTAATGAAGAGTGACACATGCAGGTATGTGTCACTCTGCAGGTATGTAAGTTGTCCTAGAGAGCTGAAAGTTTGCACAGTACACCTACATCTGAAGTTAAATCTCCCCTGCAAATTTCATTCCAGTCACTTGAGTAGTTCAGAAGTTCAATCTCTAGCCAGTGTCCCCCTTAATTTTACATGCCTCAACTATCTCTCTTGATAGTTTGTGATTATGTCTGAACAAAATGGCAGGGTCACCAAACCGACGTTCACACGTGCAGCCTCTGCTGTGCAATGCGACGATGTCAGTACGTACACTCTTCTTGTGAACTTTGGCATTCTCATAATTGCGTAGATGGATCGCCTGATTTGTTCGACGCAAATGTAACCGCACATGAAGGGGACCTCATATCCCTATGCCAATGGTACACGGCACATATTTTTTTGCCATGTTTCATGGTGAATTCTCCCCTTCCAAATTTTTTTTCGCCAGCCCGCCCTTCAATGGCAAAGAAAAGCCCGCTCAATCTACGCCGTGCCGAAAACACAACATCCACACCATACCTCGAAGCAACTCCCTTGAAACCGTGCGACAAACGGCCAACTTATGGGAAGGTGGCCGCCCTACTGCGCTTCTCAGTGACCTCTCGGCCCCGCACTCCCCGGGGTTAACTTCGAGGGTCTTAACTCATTTTTCAAAGGCCGAAGCAGTGGCAAATTTTTGCGGAGAAACGTAAGGAGGTAGCTGCCGTCCTGTACGTTCACCGTTTGTTGCACGGTTTAAAGGGAGTCGCTTCGAGGTACGGCGTGCACTATCGTGGACTGTTCTAACGTTATTGGAGTATGAAAAAGCGTTTCCTGCAATTTTGAATAAGGCTTTTGGTAACCGACGACAATGATTTTGAGCACCAAGATGGCCGACGTGTCGTTACTTTGAAGCATAGCTTATTTGGCGGCCCCAGACCTACCATGAGGCAAGAGTCGATGGAGAGTTTCTTGAGCTGCCTCCAAAAGTTTCTCGTCATCCAGTAGACGTCCTGTTCGGAGAGGTCCATTTTGAAAAACGCCGAGGCGATCCCGAGAAGATGTTGCGCTTCCTCGTCTTGCATCTGGAGGAAAATCGTCATGTACATCATTTAAAGGGGCCAGGCGACGATAGTGAATCGGAACGCTTCTTAATTTGCGTAACTTCACTGGCACGACTGTGACCCGAGTGCAATCCAAGTATTCCCACGTACACTGCCACTGACCCAAAATCTTCTCTCTTAAAGGCCGACCTGCAAAAATATTTTATCAGGGTGAAAATCCGTCTTGACACCCTTCCCATTTCCCCCTCTCCACTGCTATCTTGCAGCGGGCGGGGGCGGGGGGGGGGGGTGGACAGACAGACTTCTTTGTTGCTGCACTTTGGGGCCGGATAAGCCGGGAGTTTATGCCGGCTCATCCAGCCCCAAGATGCAGCAATCAAAACGTGTTCCCCCACCCCCACCGTCGAGATGAAGGGCAACTCCGCTTCATTTTTGTTATTGAAAAAACAATGCATTCCTTTTTGTATCACCTAGGAAGACCACACGTCAAATACTACGACGTAGTTCTGCCTGAATGTTTCTCAAACAATTCGGCAAACTTTGCCACTCGCAAAGTTGCCGAAATCAGCTGACTCGAGCGGCCTGATTGAGGCGTAACCAACAGGTGCAGTTAAGGCTACCGTGTCGGCGTAGCCAACATTCAGCTAAACCGTCATTGCCATTGCCCCCTTTTGCTTGTTTTTAGTTTTCCGGGCAACCGTAACGGATGACGTCAGCAACGTTTCTTCTCGGCACTCAGCGGTGTGCAAGTGATTGGCGTAACGCGCCTGCGCAGCGCGCTTGCATCTGGGAGCCGTCCGGCCGTCCCACCGTTACCGTCATCGCCACGCGTTGCAACCGCCGTCGTGATCTCACCATTAGTGATTATTGTCTCTCGGTGTTTCGTTCGAACTACGGACATTACGTGCGCAGAGTTATGCCGCAGTTGTGCAGACGTCGTCGAATGTTGTAGACACCAAAACTTGGTGAAGAGTGCGGTGCAGACGACACTTGCTCCTAGCAAACACCCGCCACAATCCCGCCCGTTGTTGCGTAGAGCAGTGGTTCTCGAATGAGGGTCCGCGGACCCTTTCGGGTCCGTGAAGGCATTCTAGGGTTCCGTGAAGTACTGCCTCATCAGTCAAGCCCAGCAATAAAAGTTGTCTTTTCTCAGACTGCGAAGAAACGTTCCAATTTTCGGGTGAGTTTTCTCGTGGGTGTGTCAATAAAAGAAGTCAGCTTGACACTAGCCTTGAGTTATATCCATTTATTAAATTCTTATCATAATTACTCTATACTATCCCTTCCCCTTACCACAGAAGGGGTCCTCTAACATCTCCGCCGATCCACAAGGGATCATCAAAATATCAATGGTTGAGAACCACTGGCGTAGAGGATCACGTGACATCTCGTACCACGCAATAGCCACATTCTTGGCTGACCGAGGCCAATGCTGCCCCAATCCCGTCCATCGTTGCATAGAGGATTACATGACATCTTGTACCATGTAATAGCCATGTTCTTGGCGGACTGAGGCCAATGTTGCCAGACGGAGCAGAAGTTTTGGTTTCTGCTCATGTTTAAAGTTTGATTTATCAATATTTATCCCATTTTTCACAAAGCAAATGAGGTAGTGTCTTTTATTAGTGCTTTTTATTGTGAAATCACTCATTATCTTGAAATTTTTGGAATTGAGCGGAGTTGACCTTTAAGAAGAGGAGAGGGGGAAATCGGAATGGTGGTGAGGAGGATTGTCGCCCTGGCTGAAAAATATTTTACAGGTTAGCCTTTAAAGGACACATGCAAAGGAAAAAAACATTTTTTTAAACAGCCTAGATGGGAAAAGTATGTTATAAAACGAATTTACAAAGAAGAAAGAAAATTTTTAGAGCAATATTTACGGCGCAAAACGAATTTGTAGTTGGCGTTAACGGGAGCCGCCGCTGGTCACGTGGTAGACCTGTGCGTCGCCGCGCTGCGTCGCCGCTGCCATAAAGTCAAGCCGCCGCCGCACGCTGAGCATTGTGCGCCGCCGCTTCAACGTGTTTCTCCACGCCGTCGCCGCCGTCGCCGCGCAAGTTCGTGTGCTCCAGGGCGCCGCCGCCGCCATCTGATCGGAGCACAGGTTTATCACGTGGTGCTTGCACTTTTTGAGGAGCTTCCTTTGGGCTCTAAAGTTACTTATTAATCTTTGTTTTTTTGTTGCACTTCAAACGAAGATGAATAAGTAATTTTCGAGACCATAGGAAGCTTCCGAAAGAGCGCAAGTACCACGTGACAAATAAAGGCCAGTCACGTGATAAATATGGGCCACTTTTCCGCGGCGCCCGTGAGCGCTAACTACAAATTCGTATAGCGCCGTAAATATAGCTCTAAAAAATTTTCTTTTTCGCTGCAAATTCATTTTATGACTTCCTTTTCTCAACCCGGCTGTTTTAAAAAAATGTTTTTCCTTTGCTATGTCCTTTAAGGGAAGATGAAAAAAAAAATATATTTTAAGTTGTGCCTTGGGCACAGTGGCGTCACGAGGGTCAGCGGCACCCGGGCGGCAGCCCGCCGCGACACTCCCCCCCTCCTTCGCTCTCGCGTGTCATGCCACGACTCTCTCCCCCCCCCCCCGCTATCGCGTGACCTGCCGCGACTCGCCCCCCCCGTGGCCCGCCGCTGACACCCCCTGAGCCCTGCACCCGGGGCGGTCCGCCCCTCGCCCCCCCTTGTGAGCGCCACTGGCTTAGGCATCAGGATGCTTTATTATCTTTGAACCATCAACTCTTTTGTATGAAAAACAATCAAGATCGGATTTTGTTGTGTAATTCCCAGGAAACAAAAACCTCTATTCAATAAAAACACACTGTACCTGACATAGCAGAATGGGTTCTATTACCACATAAAGTTGCTTGGAAATTAACAATGTACAATTTATGAAATGTCAGATTGATGGTCATTATGCTCACTCCACTTGGGCAGTGGCGTACCAACTTGTTTTCGAGTGGGGGAGGCAAAACAAAGCCCCCCGAGGGCCTGGGGCGCTGCCCTTGGTATCCCTTGGGCGCCGCCGGCCAGTGTTTGCCCTGCCCAGTGGCGGCTGTTTCAGGGGGGGGGGCAAACACATACCTTGCCCCCACTCTGAGAACTGGAGGGCAAGCCTGCCCCCCCCCCCCCTCTTTGGTTGGTACGCCCATGCACTTGGGCAACTATCAAAATCTGAGGATTGACAACTTTTTCTTTTTTTATTGTTGCAAATGACAGGACATGATTCCTAAAGAACGTCTTAAGAATGTTAAGCTCAAGAACAATGCATTTGCAGAAAAAAAAAAAGTTGTTTTTTAAAAGCCAGATTTGGAACTTTTGCTCGAATCAATGATGTAGATGGCAAAATGGAACTTTGTAGAAACATCGGTTCTCTCTCCCTTCTGGCCGAGCAGAGAGGAAGATGGTTTCTTTGTGTCGACTTCCGGGCAGAAGATAGCCCACCATGCGGACAAAGGCGAGTTTGGGGGAGCCGTATCTAGGTCACAGCGGCTCAATGGGCAAACAGGATGTAGCTGACGTTCTGGGTGTCGAACGGGTGGGAGAGGCGTTGTGCACGCATTGTTTTCTAGCCACTTAGTTTCGAACCCAGTCGCGTGTCTAGGTGGCAGCACACGTTCAGCCAAAGGTGGATTGTGCACTCCTTGCCTTTGTGGATGACTTCCAACACGGAAGTGATGTTTAGCTTTGTCTCTTTCATTCCAACTGATCATGGCAATCACGGGCGCTCGCTTCTGCCAACTGGCCAATAGACCCTTTCAGGAATTCAGCGCCATCTGGCGGCTCAAATGGCAGTTTAACCTTTATAGTATTAATGGAGGCCACGAACCTGTATAATGTAGAGTATTTTCTCTGGCACCGTCACTTTTGCGAGTCGATGGCGAACGAGAATGTGCACTTCGCTCACTGTACATATATATCTTCCTCAATCTCTTTCAGTGTTGACGGCAAAAAAGATTCAACCCGTCGGAATGACTCACCAATTCAAACATGGACGCCTCAATAAAGTATACTATACATCGAGGGGCTTTGAAGCTGATTGTGTGCTCCTAACAGATTGACTGGGCTTGAGCTAGAAATGAGCACAGCTCTTGCATCTAATTCTTGGTCCACTTCACACTAACGTCTCGAATGTGTAGGACTCGAACTGTCTGCTTAGAAGCGCCTTTGACTTCTCTCTTCACCGGTAAAAAGAAGGCTGCCATTAGTATAGCCATAGCCTCCTCTATATTAACAAAGCCTGGCAGATCGTCACGAGGCGCAGCCGCTGAAAGTGAAGAGGTAGAGCAGCAGACAAGAGGCATGTAAAGGGTGCCCCGCTGCAGCGAGACCCGAAACACACTTGTCCCAAGCGATGGGATGTCCGCTTGTGCTTCTCACGTTCCTCGAACTACCGCTTCTTTTCTTGTCGGGTTCGAAAACCATGTTTCGGGTCCTTGCCACTGCAACAACTGTGCGCTGACTACAGGCTCCCTGAGATGTGCTCTGTGCTACCAGATCCTCGCACTTCAAATCTGCGACCGGGCACTCTATCGCTCCATCATTGAACTGCTAGCTCCGACTAGAATGATCAGTGGGTAGACGCGAAGCTCGCAGCCTTCGTCTCTACTCACTTTTCGAACGCATTCTAAAAGTGAGTAAAGAGAAGGCTACGAGCTTTGCGTCTACCCACTAAGCGTTCCAACCTCCCCGCGCACTCTTGACTCCTCCTCACCCTCAGTTCGTACGCAGATGGGCACCAGCCGTATATTACATCCTGCTATGAAAAGACAATGAAGGAAAAATTCCAGTGCCTGCTGCTCGATGTCCAGGTGCAGCTGTCCTTCACCGAGGAGGTACATCAGGACGACAACTTCGGGGGCCGTGTGTCGTCGTTCACCACCCGCATCACCAGCAGCGAACGCTTGAGGGCGTTGTACTGGTCCGTTTGGTCCTTCTCAAAGACGCTGGCGTTCTCTTCAAATGTTGGCAACACACCTGGGGCAGAAACAAGAAAATCATTGCAGTTCCAAGGACCTTTCCTTTTTTTTGTTGTTTTTTTTTGCTTTTCAAGTTAAGGAGATGCAATGGTTGCTAGGTCTGCCTTCGAACGGCGCGATGTGTGGAATCCGTCTGCAAGACGTGGGCCGGGACGTAGGCCTTGTGTGCAATAAAGTTTCCTCTCTATCTCTCTTTCTTCAATAGCACCCAATGACGAAGACCGATAAAAGCCATAGAGTACATGACAAGAGTCACCAATGGCTCAAGAAATGCAAGGCGTAGCTTATTAAGCTCACGCTCAATGCTCCGTTCGTTGGCATGCTTATCGGCGAATGCTGCATTGACTGTGCAGCAATAAGGAGGTGCTAAATGTAGTGCTCTTCTTCGACGACAGATTGTGGCACTTGCCACCATCTATCCCATTGAGTATTAGTGCTTCTGTTTATTGACAGATGGCGCCACGGTTCCATCATCTGTCGTATTTCCGCTTTGTGTTTTCCTCATTTTGTGTTGTGACCCATAAAGTCAGTTCTATCATCGTCCACACCCGAGTAGGTTGTCTCTCTCTTAGGCTCTCTGAGCCGAACGTTTCACGACGGTCCGTTGGTTCAGCGGTGACCACTGGCGGCTAGCGACGAAGTCTACAGCCAGGGTCTTGTAATTGTAAGCTGTTCACCGGGCGCATTGGTCAACTTCCATTCGGTTTTTGGGGCTCCTTCACTAGGCTTAGCGGGTAATTACCACTTGGCACACTTTCACCCCGCTCGACTCCTGCGGTGTCTCGGACTGGGCCCCGAGAACGCAGGAGCGCTGTCCTGGAATACGAAATGGCGATGGGGATGGGGTTTGACGGGGCTTGACGAGTCCCGTGTGTAGTAATTTGATATTATCGGTTTGTTTATTTTAAGGCTAACCGCTGCAAGATGCGTTTTCTTTGGAAGAGAAGCGCGGGGCCTTAAAATGAAATAAACCAATAATATCAAATTACTACACTCAGGACCTGTCAAACCCTGTTATTGACTATAAAAGTGGCTTAGCCAGGGGGGGGGGGAAGGCGGCTTGTCGGGTTCCAGCCTCCTCCTCCTCCTCCTCTTCCCCCCTCCCCTTGCACCTCAAGTAATGGACAGCCCAGGCACCTCAGTGCATGCATGCACCCCCCCCCCTCCAAAAAAACTTCCTGGCTACGCCCCTGTTGTAGACTACTGACAATGGTAAAATGACACACACAAACAAAACACAGTGAGGGCACAGGTCTCACAGTCTTTTGTTTGTGTGTGTGTGCTTTCGTCTTCCCTAATACCGTAGCCGCTGTAAGTTTACCATTTTTGTTGAAACACCCGAGACCGGGTGAGAAAAAAACTTGAAACAACCAAAAGTAGAAGAGACAGGGAAAGAAGTCAGTCAGACGAAGTCAGGTAGGAAAAGAAGTCAGTCAGACGAAGTCTTACATGATGGGAAAACAGCTCAGAAAACGCGGACTACAAAGAGCAAGCGCAATAGGACAATACAGCATTGTCCTGCCGTGTTTGCTCTTCTTCGTAGTCCGCGTTTTCTGAGCTGTTTTCCCCATCATGTATGACGTCAACCAACTGGCCCAGTTTACCACCTTATTACCAGCCTTGGGTAGTAACGCGTTACTAGTAATGCATTACTATATTTTCAGTTACTTTTTGGTAACTTGTAACTGTAACAAGTTACTTTTTAAGAATGTAACTTGTAACTGTAGTTCTATTACTTTCTTCTCAGGTAACGATGAAAGTAATGACATTACTTTGTCGTCACTCTGCAGTTTTTTTATGAATAATATATCACTGAATGAGTAAAATTTAGCTATTCCTTGCACTTTCCAATTCGTCTGTTCCGACATTTCAAGGGGCCAAGTTGGCCTTGTACAAACTTGTGAATACGTTCTTTCTCGCTGAGTCACGACCCGAATATAGCCATGTGTAGATGTGATGAAAAAAAATCTAGTTATCTTTACTCATGCGCTTGTACTTTGTGACTGAACACTTACATCTTAGTGTCTTGAAGCACTATCTATGTTGTGGTTTTCCTTTTTCTGTGCAAACGCTTTTTAATCGGGTGAATCAACCATGAAACAACAATGCACGCGGAGGGCACTGCGCATGTTCTATATTTTGATTTGCACCACTACTCTGGCATGAAAACTTTTAAAAACTACTTTCGAGAAGCAACTGTTAGCTAAGTTACAATATGAAGTAAAAGCATACTTTTTAATTTTATGCAATAAAACTTAGTGAAGGGCGTTTTCTAGTTTTTTTCTCATTTTTTTGTGTTACAGAAAAGTAACTGAAAAGTAACGTCATTACTTTTCGAAAAGTAACTGTAACGTAGCTAGTCTTTTGTTGCGGTAACTGTAACAATAACTTCGCTTACCTTTTTTCTGAAAGTAACTAGAACTGTAAGAAATTACTTTTTAAAAGTAACTTACCCAAGACTGCTATAACTTACCCAGATGACGTTTTTTGAGACATCGTCTACTGATTTCTTTCTGTCTCTTCTACTTTTGGTTGTTGCATGTTTTTTCGCCACCCAGTCTCAGGTGTTTTAACAAAATGGTAAACACACAAACAGTTGATCTTGTTTTTTTACTTAATACTGGCGCCCAAGTACTGACGGACGATTAGCCGGTCCCTATTGATGAATGAGGGTATGTGCGTACTTAACATGAAAAAACATGAATCTGCAGGAACATGATTCAGGGTCAGTGTACCATAATACACTCACAGGGTCACAAGGGTAACCAAACGAGACTACTGAGACCGTCTTCATATTGATGTGAAACAACGTGACTGCAGACCGTGTGCAAGAGCTTTGTGCTATAGTATGATGCAGGTTAAGAATAGCAAAACAAGCCCCTCCCACAAAGCCCTCTGCCCACCAGTTTCCTCCTCTCCAATGGTTACTCTTTAAAAGCGGAATGTGTTGAGGGCTTCGTGGAAGGAGCTTGTCCTGCAACCCTTAACCTGCAATGAACTACAGCAAGAGCGTGTGCTGACCCTTTGCGTGTGTTTCCTTTTTTGGTTCTGGAATGCAGAGTTTGAAGTATATGTTCAAAGCAGGTTCGTGTCACCACAAATAAAGGTCCATTTCACCTTATCCCACGTAGCATGAGAACATTCCGAGAACATCCGAGAATGTTCAAAAGAAGTAACATGCAACTGAACGGAAGCA
>JAZHYW010068347.1:0-20581 GCA_037355805.1 Ixodes ricinus
CTTAATGCACGAGAACTTGTGCCGCCGAGATGTGCCCTCGATCAAGGAGCTCGCGCTTGTAGCCTTTCCTACGGTACATCATAAGGTGAAACAGAGTATACCAGCTCGTCTGCGCGCGGACCGTAATTAAAAAAATAAAATAAGATATAGGTAATCCAAAATTTTAGCCCGTTCATTCAGCACAAAACACTAACAAAAGGCCAAGGAGAAAGCTCGGCCGAAACAATTCAACAAAACTAAGCCCTCTGAACCGCAGATACACAAACGAAAAGTGGAAAAGACACTTGAGATCGCCGGGTTTTCGCAGACTGGCTGGGCAAAAAAGAGTATTTTTGGTTTTAGAACAACAACGCACTTGCAAAAAACAAAAGAAACTCTCGGAATTCGGGATTAGCCACACATATTTAGGATTGCAACAATTGTAGGGATAATTGGAAAGGAACAGAGGTGTTTTGCCGAGTCAGATGACATGAAACGCATAGTGAAAGAAACAGTTAGGATAAATATGTCCGGCAATTCCATCAGTCAAGCATCAATGCAACTCGGAAACCAGACAAATATTTTCTTGAAAATGTAGCTAAAATTGTTTGACAGCTGTCTGTTTTCTGCTGGTGTTGTTTGAAAAACAAAACAAGAAACACCTCTTTCGCATTTCCAGTTGCCCACACGAGAAAGAGCGAATATGCAGGATTCGTCGGAGGCCATAATTGAGCGAGGTGTTCACAGCGCAGACTCAGGGGTCCTATGTTGCGCTCTTTGGACTTCCACGGCCACTAGGGAGAGGAAGGGACGTCAACAACGCAGCAAACGCAGATTGGATGTTGATTGGTGAGAGTCGCTGATGACGAATTTTCGCAAAAGAAAACAAAGCTCACTCTCTGCGTTTGCTGCGTTGTTCACGTCACTTCCCTCTCCCTAGTCGCCGTGCGAGTCCAATATTCGCAACATGGGGCCCCAAGACGAACCCTGAATCTGAGATGGTGGTAGGCAATTCAGGTTGCAGAAGCGTTGTGAAACTTACCGTAAGCTCGCGATCAGCAGGAATCCTCAGCAGAAACAGCAACGCGTGCTCGGTATTGCACAACACTGCCCGTCCCTTGGGCTCCATGCACTTCGGCACCACGACGCGCTTGAGCGACAAGCTTGAGCGAGCGCGTCGCGCGCCCGTAGCTGTAGCGGGCTTTTGAAAGCGATCTAAGGGGGGGATCGGTGGCCGAGTGGGCTAGCGCACGCCAGCTCGGAGAACGTGGAGCGAAAGCTCGCGCTGCACCACCCAGGGATCCTGGGCTCAATCCCCACCCCTGCCCGTTTCGACCTGGCATGAGCATGGCACCGGCGCGCGGTCGTGTATCACCACTGCGTGATGCACGTTCAGGACCCCAGGCTAGCGGTTGTACTGCACTGGCTAAATTGCTCATCTACAGCGAGTGACTCGTCGCAATTTTGAAAATGGCTGACCAACTACACGCTGTATAAATATCTACGCAACCCCAAATTATCAATTGAAAGCGATCAACAACTCCCTATTAATCATCGTGCGCGATCGCTGAGGAAGACTTACAAACTCCATTTCACGGTATTGAATCTAGCGTTCATTATTGTTTTATGTGGCCTCAAATGTCAAAAAGAAAACCAGTTCTTTTTTTTACCTTTCACTTTCCGGCGCTTTAGAAACTGAAATAAAGTACATGCACAAATTGTGACAGCGCATCGGAGTGTAAGATTTATTTCTGAATCGATTCTGCTAATAGTGTTTCTCGGTGTATTATCGGTATAAACTAAATTGAGGAAGTGGGATGATGTGTTCTGCGCAAGTCCCTGCAGAAAGGCAGGTTAGACAGACTTTCAAAAGGAGCGACCGCAAGCCACTTGGGACGGAAGGAGTGGTGCATGTTTGTAAACAGCAAAAAGGTGAATAGACGCTTTCCAGCAGCTTGCGCGTGGGCGCCGCCATAACCGACCTTCAAGTTTTGTTTTCTCTTATTACGTTTACTTCACTTCATCCTTGCCACAGCAGGGCAGGTTACTTCCATTTTAGATTCTACCGTGTCCTTCTCCCCAGCGTTGGCCTTTGGGGAAGTTCGTCAACGCCCGCTTCACTGGATCGTCATCTGGATAAGACGCGAGAAGGTCAGTAATGGCGGCTGTACTCTGGCGCGTGTACAAAGCATCCATAGTCAAGAAATTCCTTCAATTCGGCCTTTGAGCGAATAGGCCAACACAGTTAAATTAGGTTGCCTTCCTCGGAGTAATTTAAGTTATGTAGTAGGGGTTCGAGCCCTTTGATAAAATTCACACTTTGCATGTCTTACAAGTACCGCGAACCAGTGTTGTGGGAACGCGGAAGACGCGTGTCACTAGCGGGTGCTCTGTCGCCTTTAGCTTCCAATGGCCGCTCGTTTCATCAGTGCTGTGCCGCCATTTGCTTCCAAAATCTGCACGAGGCCTCATGTGCAAGTAAAAACAGATTGTCTTGCAATGTGTTTGTCTACTTTGCCGGGGAAAAACTACCCCTCATGTGAAGGCCATGAGAGAGAGCGCCTTTTCACTTCAGCTGGCTATTCTGATAGGTACGCACAACCAAGTTATAGGCACGTTGGTCTTTGTGAGCATAGGGGGTGATTCCCCGTCCTTTAATTAGAAATTTGGCGTTATAACATGTCTGCGAAAGTAGAAACGTCTGGGAAGACAGACTCGACGATTTGACGGTCTACGCCAACTTTCGTTTTAAAACAATTGCGTAAAGTGAAACTAGTCTGAGAAGTTTATTCATTTTATATTTGGCGTCAAATCTGTGCGATGTCGTCAAGGGAAGCGTAGTTTCCGCAGCACTTGGAAGTAAAAAAATTATAAACTAGGAGACTTTTCTTTCACATTCGTTTCTCCTCGAACACTCTTACCCTCTTTGTTATAAAAAAGGCGGGACTGCCGCAATGTGAAAGCCACGCAAGCCTTGAAAGCGTCGAACAGAAATGTCGACGCCCGATGCAGTTGGATACGCCTAAAAAAGTTGCGAAGGTGACGAAATAGCAAGTCCCAGCAACTTTATTGTTCTTGAAACTCTGCCAGAGCATCGCCGATCAGTTTTCTGATAGTCTCCACACGGGCAAAGGGCTCCTGTTTGCATTTCCCCTCGAGTCCACTCCAGTCATCGTAATCAACGTCGAAGAGTGCCCATCCAATGCCAGGCCTGAAATCTTTTTTGCTATATTCGTTAGCTTTACGCATCTGCAAATAAAATTATAACACAAAGATGTAAAACTATGAGCTACTGAGCAGTGAATAATACAAAACACCGTTTGAAGTTTTGTTTTCTTTTTTTATTAGTATCCTGGATGGCATGAGCGGGATCATGTGGCTTTAAAAAACGGTTCCAGTACGGGAAAGCGTTTTGCGCAGCTGCGCTTTCGCGCTAGTGACTTTAATAGGGCTGCTCTCGCGTCAAGCGCAAATAAAGTTAGTACAAGTCTACACTTTTGATGTGCGTTTCTTCTCAACCAACCGTCCATAGTATTCTTGAAACTATTTAAACGAAATGCATTTCTGAAGCCACCTTTTCACATTATGCTTTATGTGGCCTGTTGTATTATTCTTAAGTATATGTTTAGCTTCTTTATTGCCATCATGACTATACAATTCACCTGTCCTTTATATAGTGCAATAACAGTCCTGGTAAACAAGCACACGCTTTTGCGCACTTGCCTTTGACTGAATTGATATTTCGTTTTCAAACGTAACCCACTCGTGTTTCTTCTCGTTGACGGCATAGACGATGCCCTCTTCGTTCGTTCCATTTTGTATGAACTTTCGAGGCACACACATCTGAAAAATTAAAATAGTGAAGGAGCACAAACATCAAAAACTTGAAAAAACAATTTTTTTTTCTGGGACCATTTCATTATTATTTTTACAAGCTATTTTTCAACACTATTATGCACTTTGTTTTATGCCACTTGTAACGGCTGCAGCACCGTGAGAACGTGACACTAGGGGTGACGATACCTGAATGAATGACGTTAGCCGAAAAAAAGCAGCATGTCGTAGCATCGTGACGTTACCCGAAAAAAAAAAAAAACATATTGTAGCATCCTGCCTTTGCAAGCTGTTTTTTTTTTTTAGAGTACTGGACATCAGCTTTATTTGCTCCTTGGTTTGCGACTGTTGCAACGAGCCCCAGAATCGTGCGGTGTCCTCGTCTTCTTTCTCGCGAGTAATCGTAATAACATCGTCCTAGCTGCAATATATAAAAAAAAATGTATTCTCGTTTCAGAGGGAGCAAAAACTCGCGATTCAAAACCTAGGGATCCTGAGTTCAATCCCCACCCGCCGCCCGTTTCGATCTTGATGAGCATCGTACCGGCGTGCGGTCGTGTATCACTATATACTGTGCGGTAGACGTTAAAGACCCCAGGCTAGCGGTTGTACTGCACTGGCTAAATTTTTCATCCACAGTGGGTAACAATGTCGCCATGTACAGGCAGACTAACCTCTCGCTGTATAAACCACTAACGACTAATTACTTTTAAAATATTATTTTTTATGGGCCGACTTTTACCTAATCTTGATATTTGCAAAATTAAAAACGGAAATAAACGCAAGTGGCATTTATTGGCGTCTTCTACGAAATCGACGGCACCTAGTGGCTAGAACAGGGAGCTATCACGGCATGTTCCCTCAACGGCGTGCTCGCGCCTATCAAAATTTCAGTGTCTGGCGGTCTAAAGACAACGCCCTGAATGTAATTTCAAAAACACGTAAGGTAAATCATGAATATCGGTTAAAAACACTTAATAATAAAAAAGCAGTTCTTTATTATTTTTTTCGCTGGCGAGTTGTTTTTATTTAAATCAAATCTACAGTCGTGCACAATGTCCTTTCTTGTTTTGGCGATAGTAGGGTTAGTTGGACGTTGGCTTATAAAAACATTCAGTCTTTACTTCTTTATTTTTTGATCCACGGAACGTCATGCTACCGAAATTTCACTTTCAATCGCCCCCCGGAGTCACATTCTCACGACATTTCAGCTTTCGGCAATGCCTATGTTTATTTCCGCAAGCAAACAAAACAAAAGTTTTTTTAATAAACATTTGGTACATTTAAAACGACGTTAAAATTGCGTTCCAAACACTAACACTGAAGAGTTCGTGTGTAAACCTCATTAAGTGCGATGTCAAAAGGGTAAGCAGTGTTTTTCTTATACCTTTCTTACGACCATGTGCTTCTTGTACCATTGAGAGCTTGGCCGATTAGTGCCCTACTCGCAAGACCAGCATAAAGGTACCTTAAAACACGGCAGACTGGATACACGCGCGCTGTCTTATAGCCTCTTCAGTAAAATATGACAGCACCTGTGGTTTCCATGCGACACTGTGACATAATTGGCTTCAAGCGCAATTGAGCGGCAATGAGCTGCTCCGCAGCGTGGCCATAAGAGTTGCCACTACAATATTCGAAGATAGCTTTTTGTGACCATGCAGTCAAAATAACGAAGCAAGGATGAAGAGGGAGTTGGCGGCGTGCTTGAGAGCCGTTTGATTCATGCTCTGTCCACAATCGTCTTGGAAAGCCTAAAATATTCCTTTCGTTTACTGCTTCAGCGAAGATGCCGACTGCTTCAGATCGAGTTCTCTTTGGTCTTTCTTTTGTGCAAGCTTTGGGCCCTTCGAAGACACACCGAACACGATGAGCACGGCTTCAAGGAGTACAGTGTTTGTGCGCTATCCCGGCACATAATCCCCAGTTTAAAGTACCTGCTGCACACAACCCTAAATGTAGATGTATCGTTTACGACAAGGTTCTCCCTTGGTATCTTCTTCTTGCACGAGGTGGGTGCTTAGCGATTCATTATTGGGCATCTTGTGGAAAGGCACGCCAGAAGTCTTTCCCTGTGTCGACTTACAATTAGAACACAACAGTAAAGCATTGAGCCATGCTAAACAGAACCCGTTGGTTAGCAGGTTGGAAAAGCGAAAATAGTCAGGGTGCCTAGCTACCTATCTGTCTTAGAATGAGAACATCGATTTTTTAAATGAGTGGGTCAGTGTGTGACACGCTGACGCACTTAGTGCCTGACTTACGCGGTAAAATGGCGTCTAAGCATTTGCCAGGGCTACGCGCTCCAGCTGAGTCACACCGGGCTGCGCGCACTTCAAAAGACAAAAAAATCTATTTGGTTTAAAAGCGGCTCGCATATCACTACTTAAGCAAAAGGGGGTGTGTATGAAGGCACTCTAAGAATACTCCGAGCGATATATAGTGGAGAGGTCTGGACATCTATTGTCCTCGGCGACCTCTCGCCGTACCTTCCCTCCTCCCAGACTCCTCCCAAGGAACTGACGTAAGGCATAGCAACCGCCTAGCAACGGAAAACACCGGGGAAACGGCAGGGGCCTGTCCACATTAACCGATTCTATGCCAACGCGCGCGCAAGCTGGTCCTCGTGGTATCCTGCGTACACACCCGTATTTTTAGTTTTTATGGTGAGAAAATGGTCGATTGTTGTGCCGTTCGATGTCCCAATCACAACCATCACGGTTGTTTTTATGGTTCCAAAAACTAAAAAATAAATAAAAAAGAACGTCGCAAATTACGGTTGAATTAAATCAAGCGCGACAATTGGGGACGCCCACGGAAGGTTCCCGTCTTTGTATACGGTGAGAATGCTTGTTTCATTTTGAAACTTCTTAAAAATTGAGGTTTCGTCGCAGTAGCGACAAAAAATAGCGAACTAGTGTCTACACACCGCTAGCATGTAACCTGTAATGTGAATAATAGCAGCACGAGACTGGGACGTCCCATCTGTGAAGTGTTTCCCCTGCCCTCTACTCCACAACAAGAATTGAATGAATTTATCAATTTATGCCTTCTAATAAATATTGTTTTTTGTATGAAAAACCTAGTTTTGTTGTTTTCTATCTTCCATTAATTTTCATGTAACGACATTACGATGAATGCTGGAATCTCAGAGCGATTACGAACGGCCAATCAGTTGAGTTACATCTATTAAAACGAGCGAGCTTACTATTCGTGAACTTCCGCCTGACGCTGAGTCGCTCGATATTTATTTCGTAACGCTTCTGTTATGAAGTAGACGGCTCTAACCTTACGACAAACGTTAATGCCGACGCCATTTTTAACGCCAGGAAACACGCAGAACCTTCATTTAATTCATCTTTTTCTTTGTAACCTCCCGGCTTCCTAGATGCTCGGAGAACAAGATCGCCATTCAATTGCTGAGAGAGTTCGGTGGAGGCACGCGGTACGTGTGAACGGCGTGGCCATCCCATGTCGGGAGTAGCGATCGCTTCGATCAAGCCATCTTGTTTGACAAACTGAAGCAGAGTCAAGGGGAAATGCCATTAGGAAGAAACGAAACACTGGGGGAAATCCTCGGAGGAAGGGATTTAGCTCACTTTACAATCTAAGAAATAATTTTCGTCGAAAACACGGGGAACGATAGCATTCTCGTATACGCTGGTTTATCAGAACAATATGGAAAGCCCCTCAGCTGCGAATTAGAAGTTGTTATCGTTGCGCACTGCAAAAATAACAAGAGACGTCAACTTAAACTGAGAATTGCGAAATTTACGCGAGCGTAATTTGCGTGACGCATCGAACGTCCGCGAAGCGTATGAACGGGCTGGTGACGCGGCGCGTACGGGGGAGAATAGACAGGGTAACCGGGAAATAACTGGCTCCTGAATAAACACGACGCATTGCAAATACTGCTAGCGGACGACTGAAAACACAATAAAACAGTCATACGTTGGAGGAAACCGAGAACTGAGCATACGGGCACAGGTCCCCGGCATCGGTAGGGCTCGAAGATGGCGAAATGGCCGTGGGTATGTCGCTCGCGTGGAGTGTCAGTGACGTAGTTGACGAGCTGTCAACGACGCCACGCCAGCTGGCCAAACTCTCCCCTATATATGGCTCTGAGAATAGTTGGGTCGGCATGTCCCACGTGAAATGGTGCGCATGCTCCCTCCAGCAAGGGAACAGGCTGTATGGAGGACAAGCGGGCGAATTTAGTCCGACCGTGCTGAAACATAAGGGCCTTTGGACTCGTCGGAATCAGAGTAAGATCGTTTGTCGCAAGGACAAGGTGTCAATTCTTAGCAAAATGTAGTTTTATGACCGTGTGAATGAGGTGTTAGTTGCGCGATGACATTGACTACTTTTATATTCCGCTGAGTATTATAGAGCGTTCTTGTTTTATCATGAGTTTTTGAACTGCGTGCCAATTAGGTCGTTCTGGCGTGGCGTGATCTTAAATGGATAGTGAAATAAAATTTGAAATGTACCTCTCACGTTTAGAAATATGTTCGACGTGACCAACAATATTTGCTAAGGACGATCGCACGCTTGCATTTTGAACGATTGCCAATATTTTTTGCTCTAAATGGACAATTCTGGCACGCGCCCGAAGAGCAGCCATCGGACGAAGAGTGCGATTAGTCTGGGGAGACCTAACCGCTCGGGCGCATTCGGCGTCCGTCTGCGGACGGCATGGCAAAGCCACTCGCGCCGGATTGGTTGCTCCGTAAAGAAGACGCTACTTTGTCACACATAGCAATGGGCGGTTTCTGTGCCGGCCGGCAGTGGGTGCGTCGTGCCTGCATTAGGGTCACATGAGCGATGGACACGGGCGACGCGCAGTAGTATCCATGGCAACGGCTCTCGCGTCCCTACATCTCTGTGACGTATGCGCCTCGCGGCACGGCGCCGTTCGGATCTGGGGTCCCAATCTGGACACTTGGCGATAAAGTCGGCGAGAAATCTGGCGGCCGTGGTTGGCCAAAGCCACACTTGACCTTGGCGCCGGCCAATCATAGCCGCCGGATTTCTCGCCGACTCTTTCGCCAAGTGTCCAGATTAGGCCCCTGGTCGGTCCAAATAATCGCGCGCGTTGCACCCGGTGCGCCTAGCCCTAGAGGCGAGCGACGGAAAAGCAAATATGGCGACCGTTTGTTCAATATGTTTGGTGGTTCGGTGCGGCATGCGGCTTGAGCGCTCTCGTGAGAACGTTCTAGTCGTCTGCGAAGTTATTCAAAGTCCCATGGGTCGCGCGGAAGGTGTTATGAAATCCCCATCTCAACTAGCAACAGGCATGTCTTCACGAACAATGACGACGTTGCCGAAAAGCGGCAGTATGATCCCGAGCGAGAACCTCACCAGCGGCACGTTAACTAAGGAGACTCACGGAGCGCCTCGTCTAACAACCCGTGCACTTGTGGCGATCACCGAATGCTACTTCACTGAACTGGGGCTGAACTATGTCCTGTTGGGAAACGTTTAAACTGATTGCTCCGAAGACCGTTTCGAGAAGTACAGACAGCTGGCTGGCTCGTAATATCTCATATCTATAAGGCAGATCTATGATGGTGAAAATCTGCGACTGCAGAGTACGTTGCCGACAATCACGTGTGATTACGAGCGATGGGAGGAGCTTGAGATACAAGTAGTCACGCCACGACCCAGCTGCAACATGGTAGCTACAGAAGAGGCAGTGTCACAAGCGATAAATAAGATTTTCCCAATCCTAGTCTACGTAACAGGATATGCAGTTTATGCCGATTTGAAAAAAACTGAAATATCAAAAATGCAGGGGCAGCGCTCACCGAAGAAGAGAAGACGAAAAGTAGCACTCGCGCACAAAAACTACTCAAGAAATTTCCGATCAAGCGCGCTAGTTCGTCACCGAACTTACAATGAAACTGCTGTATACAAACGAGACTTCTGACTTTCTACACCTGTGAAGAATTACGCACAAGTGAGCTCATGCTGAATCCCTTGCTGTGGTGGAGCACGAACATTGTGTTGAAAAGCTGTTGTGGAATTTCGAACGACCAGATTCATCAGGCTAATTTCAAATCAAAAAACAAAAATGTGAAACCCTAAAGTCTAAATAAATATTTTATATTCAGTGCAACAGTTGTCATACCATTATCATTGTGAAGCGGTATTAAAGTCTACATGCCGTATACATGTGCTGTGTCTTAGTGTCGCGAAAGCTATAGAACGAGATCTAAGATGCTTCTGTTCGAATTGTGTCAAGATGGATACAAGAAGAAAGTATGGATACACGAGAATATACAATTTGAAGCTTTCAAAGGTGAGAAAACGTGTGAATGAACGCAGATAGTTGTGGACATAAAGCTCCCACTCCGGCATCTGTTCCTTTCTGAAAAATGTGCTTTAAGTTTGCAAAATTGCATTCACTCGGTTCAATCAAAGCTTGCACTATTTGGTTTAGACGGCGTCTGTCTCTTTTTCGCGTCTTTTCTGCGCATAGGTTTTCGTCTTCGTGCCTTAGTCTCGTAGAAATTACTTTATGATAAACATTCCTCAGCTTTCGTTTACTTCTGCTAAAAGCTACATTTGAACACATTACATTTCTTTTCTACTTTAAAAAAGCATCGGTCCAAAACTTTTTTTTAATCTTGTTTTCATTAGCTTTACAAATGAATTCAGTAACCACACGTTTCGAAGCAGCACCTACTTGGTTGGTGGTGTTACGAATTTCGGCAGGTCCCTTGACTTCTTACAATAACGTTTCAGGGAACTCATTTTTTGTTTGGTTACGCCTTCTTGCTCCTAGAGACAACTAAAGCACCCAAGAGTTGGTTGCTTAAAACCAAAACACATTTTTACTGGAAACGTCGTTTACCTTGTTCTTGGATATTAATAACAATAATTGTACGTACTAATATGCTGGCCTTGTATTAAAATATGTTTGCCACTCATCTGATATTTATAACTTCATTTTCACCTATGAAAACACATTTGCATCAATACAAATGCCATAATACAACGGCAAACCTATGCCCGACGCCTTCAGTCCAGTGTCTTCCCGCGGCGCTTGCCGGCAATCTCGCGTTGCCCGGCGCTTTTGACACAATCATCACCACTATACCTGTTTTCACCTCAAGAACCGTAGGAAAAAAAGTCCGGCTTCTCGCGGATGATTACTAATTTTCACCTTAAGGTGGAGATTTAAGATATATTTAGTAGCATTTTGGACTGGATACACGTTATCTTATCAAGGAGTACACATTTCAAACGCAAAAAGCATCGCCTGCGCCCCCGACAACCAAACCTGGCGAGAACTATTTCGCGCGGCGTATGAATCATGCGCAAAACTTACTGTTTTCTTGAGGTGAAAACGGTATAGATGCCGCACCGCGGACCTCCATGCAGCGGCTCTCGCCTCTCTGCGGTGACGCGACTCTCCTGATCCAATAAGGATGAGTAAATTAGTGGTAGTATTATTACATTGTGACCTCTAGCAGGACGGCCGCTTGGACGCTGCCGTCAGCTGTTTCTACCAATGGGCCAGTTGTCTCTTTTGTGGCAGTGGAACATACAGGGGATATTTTTTTTGTTTTATACACGAATGCTTTGTCTCCTTATAATGTTTTCGTTATGAGCCTCGAATGGTCGAAGAGAAAAGGGTTACGCTAGTCCGGGAGCGCGTATACAATCATGCACTTGAAAACTATACATGATCGCAGCACGAGTATATATTTGCGACACACTTAAGCAGCCAGTATAGAGAATATTTTAATCTTGATAATATCACAGAGAGATATGATTTCAAGATGAGAAAGACAATGTAAGCGATAGGAAATTCTAGCACCAGCCAACCCACTCAATTAGAAGCGTGAAACTTCTTCTTCGGACACTACTCTAAAAAGAGTACGCTCCACTAATAGCTGCAGCTCAAAAACGAAGAGCTAGGAATAAATTAAACATCCATTGGTGGATCCTCAGAGAATGCGTTAACATGACCCTTGGAAAACGCCACAAACCGTCCCCATTTGGTAAACCCTTTACTTTTCTGTTTTTGCGTTCCTTTTGGCTTTCTCTTTGCCTCCTCTATTTTTTGCTGCCTCTTTTTGGCTTCGTTACGGGGTCAGTGTTAGCGTCTTCCGAAGGGGGACGTGAGTGGCGTTTCCCAAGGGTCATGTTAAAATATTCCCTTAGGATCCACAAATGGATCTTCCATTAATTTCGTCCAGCTTCTGTCGCTCGCAGACCCGCGCCGGCTTGCCGCTTCTTGCGCCGCATGTCGAGCATCCGAGCTGCACCCTTAGAAAAAGGGTCAGTATAGTCCTCCCTAAAGGGAGGAACGCTCTTGAGACATATGTTCCTTCAGAAAGGGAGAACATTTCGTCTCTAAAGCAGGGGAGCAAAAGTTCCTCCGTCGCCTGCATCTCATTACGACGGCCACGAATCGAGCAAATTGAGCTCAATAAGGCTTAACGAGGACGCTAAGCCTATTGTACGGAGCGAGAGGTGCAGCAAATAAAAACGTAACACGAGCTTTCCGCGAACTGTATTTATTTCCGAAGCCGGCTTCCCCCTGTAGGTAAAGAAACTTACGTTTCGAAAGCAGTGCACTCAGTCAGTCTTCTCATAGTCAGCACTGACGATGTTAAACGGAGACAACCGGCCCCCAGTTCGCCCACTTTATGTCTTACCTTTGCTATTCCTCGAGTCACAATTCCTTCGCCAACCGTTCCGTCAACCGCACATCACGAAGGAGTGGTAAACCATTCGCCCGCAAAACCAAAAGCCGCTCTCAAAAAAAGCAAATCCGAAGCAGCCTCTTGGCTCATTTAAGCACGGTAACACGAAATTATGGCGGAGCCGCGTAACGTAAAAGGAGGTTAAATCGCTTGCCACCAGATGGCAGGGTCAAGCAGAGTAATCGCAAATCGCTAGGCTAGGTGGCGCTAGATACCGCCCAATTCATGTTCTACAAAAAATATTTTCATTTTCTCACGCCACCATTGCGCTTCGGGACCTTCGGGAACCTCTATTATACACACATGTAGACATATTACGCATACTACAAGCATCAGCTGAACACACATTGAGCGCATACACATGCCTCGCACATACAAACATCAATACAATAGCACACTAACCCCGATCAGTGCTCCCGAACTCTGCGTTTCCGTCTTTTATACTGGTCGTTTTGAACGTACGGAATTTCTCGGTGACTTCCTAAGCAATAAAAAATATTCCCAGCATGTTGATTCTTTTCCAGCAATGTCATACATCTGAGAGTATTTTTAATGGCTCAGGTGATGAATCTCTTCTTAAAAAGAAAACGCTCGATTATGCCGTTATTATTTGAAAGTCAATAAATCGACCCGCTCCGATGCGGTTCCAAGCCATGAGTTTGTTTCCCCGCACGGCACTTCGTCACCAGTATTTCTATTGTAGTGTTGGTTTTTCTATTTGTGCTGTTCGCGCACGGCTGCAATTGCCATCTCGAATTAATTTCTGTAGAGCGGATATTCACTCAGCTGGAAGTGATGCTTCACGGGCAGAGAAATCGCTTTTCGATCAACTTGAACGCAGTCAAAGCCGCGACTTGCGGCAGGTGTTAAGTGTACGGAGCTACGCCGTGGCGAGCTCGAAAACTTCTAGCGCTCATCCCAGCGTGCCACTTGGAGGTCAGTTTCTCCAGGAACCGTAGCATATTTAAACAGCAAAATAAAGGATAGCTTTTTTTTTCGATTTTACCTGTTTTTTGTTTTGTTTTTTTAATGCTAAAATTCCACTGTAAATATACGTTCTTTCCGGCGTAATTTCGTACTGTTCAGTCTTTTCCCCAGAGCGCAATCGCTCTCGGGGACCGATAGTCACATTGGCCACTTACGATAGGAGCTTACCGTTCAGACCAGCGTTCCAACATGACTATCCGCACGTCGATCGACTGCACCTAATCCCTCAAGTGGTCTTAAACTCTTTAATGTAAAGCGGAATGTCAACCTGCGACACCCCGCCCCCTCCGATCACGGCCCGACCAGCGGTATCAATGCCCGACAGTTTACGTCATCTCATCTTGTTGTTACACCACTGATACGCGAACACACGGTCACATCGGCGATAATTCCAGTCTTCTGTTCACTACGCACAACACTGCCATCACGATGTTGCTGCTATGTTGCTGACACGCAGAAATACAGAACCACGTTGAACGCCGGTTGGCACTCGGCACGGGAAAACAGAACCGAACTCAGCACAGAAGGCACCCAGGCAGCCGGCAGGAAAACTTGCCTGCCTTGGACGCAGTTCCTGCGATTTCCATAACGTCGAAAACGTCGACACAGTTCCGCGTGGTTCCACTACTGTAGTTCCGCGCGGGTCCCGCAAACCGGAGACGGCCATCTTACCCAGTGTATATAGCGCTGCTGGCACTGCTCCGGAACTTCGCTGTTTCTAGCGGCTTCGTTTGCTTTTTTGATAAAATTACTGGTAAAAACGTCAATGCAACCGAAATCTTCTGCACGTTTGGACTGGCAGACGGAATTACAGGCGGCCTTCGATGATGCTGAAGCTAAATCAACTCAACAACATTTATTAAACAACGTGCGCGACGTGCTCGAAAAACGAAATCGAAAGAAGATGAGTCGGGAGGGCGAAAGCTTTCTCCCGTCTGCCTGGAGAAGGAGGAAAACGTCTCGTTCCTCCCTTTTTCTCGTGTCCGCTTGGGGGCGCGTCAGTAGAAGGGAGGAAGGCGCGCCGTTGCTACCTTTTTCCTCCATTTTTTCTTAGAGTGTAGGCGCTGCCTCTGCTCCTCTGTCTCGTTCGCCCGTCTTGCACGCTTAGCAGCCGCATCCACAGCCCGACGCTGGTGCAAGTTCAGACTCACCCCAGCATCCGCGCGCGCTTCCTTTTCACCGTGTTGTCCGCAGTCTCACGCCGTCAGCTTTTCCCTGCCATCTGGGTACTGAAGCTAACGGATAAATAACAACTCTGCAACGACTGGGCTCGAAAAAACTGAAAAAGCATCAGTGTCGACGAGATAAACAAACACAAAGTCACAAGCGGTTTTGCTGCCAATTCAAACAGTGGCGGCGACTTTGGCGCACAGGGGTGTTCGCCTTATTTTTCATGACGTCCAGTTTCATCAACGCGACATCCGACTACAGGGTCAAAGTCAACAACGAGACACCATGGATGCGATTAACTTCTACTCCCACCGACCCTGCCGACGTCCGTCTCTATAGCAATGTTCGGCGTTGATTCATGAGGCAGGTTTTAGAATCACGAGAGACATGCAATATGCGCCAGGAATTCACGTTCATCCAAAAATCGCCGTAGAAATTTGCCGTTCTTGACAGGGCAAAATTTTGCCGATTTTCATAAAGATCCGAAGTCTGCGTTGCTCCTAGACGGCGAGCGGAAGACGTCCAGGATGATCCCAAACGCCCGATGGCAGACACGCGCTGCAAAGAAGTTGATCCCGGAGCGCGCCAAATCGACGAGTGGAATTCGCTTTTAGAAATGTTGATCAGAATAAGACCAAAGCCAGTGCGCTCATGCCAGAGGCTCGTCAGCCTCAACTGTCGTCGGTCATGACTGCCGTCCTGCCCCCGTGGTACGACAGGCCAATGACGTCATCAACGGCGTCAGCAGCACCCTAAGCTAAAATTACCCGACCGACCGACCTACCAATGTTGCAAACGGCTAATAAGTTCTGCGTGTTCTGCCTGCAGGTTAGTAAAGTTGACTCATTGCTTGCGAAAAAATCAAGTAATGCTCTTCTCTTGGTGTTCTCTTCCAGTTGTTTTTTTATCATGTCTATGTCTTTGTGACGAGAAACATATGCTTTTGCTTTTGCTTTTATGTGGCGACATTGTGGACAATCCGAGCACTTAAGACGCGCAACAAGCAACTTGATGAAATGTTTAAGTTTCTAGAAGAGGTCTAAAAAAAAAAAAACAGCTGACCGCCGTTAGGTAAATAAAGTCAAATGAGGAAGAAATGAAAAGAAAAAATAACCGACTTCAAAATATAGAAGCAAAGGCAAATATCGTTGGAAAGCTGGAATGTGAACTCCGCGCTAGACGTCAAGCTGTAGACAAAGTTAAAAGGGAAAACCTTTATCTGAGTATTGCGATCTTGATTGATCGCGAAGAGATATAACTTATTTTTCATGGTATTAGTGATTCACCGTCCGAGTCTCGTGCTCATACTGCGCATAATTTACGCGCGATTAAGTGGAAGTTTTTAATTTTAATTTTATTTATTCTGATTTGAATTTAATTTTTTTTAGTTTTCGATTTAAAGTTGTATTCAATTTTTTTTATTTTATACAATACTAATTTTATTTTATTATTCAATTTTGATTTACAATTTTATTTTAATTTCATGGAATTTATTTTATTACAAAATTAACTACTCTCTAAAGTTCCTGAACTGACGATTGCAGATGACGCAGTTCTTCATGTCCACCGACTTGATGCGTTTTCTCAATCGAAGGGGGGACCAAATGTTATAAGCTATGGGTCAACAAAAACAAGAAGGTTTTGTTTTCCAAGGTTCTGACAAAACGTGGAATGTTTCTGTCAATGAGAACTCCTCGCTGCCAACTCGTTGTGCAAGTACTAAGTTGTTCGAATTTGAAATGTTCCAGAATCCCAAAGGTACCTTTAAGACAAGATACAACATACTTTTTAAATTAAAGGTGTTACCCGTATTGCACTGCGAGTCACAATGTTTACGAAATCCAAAATGCACCTGATGGTGCCAGAGTGGAGAGCCCTGCTCCGCGACAAGTAGGTACCTCGTCATAGCAATAGTGCATTACACCAGTATCAAACTCGACGCCAACAAATATTTTATTCTTAATTACAAAATATTGTTGTGGTTGATTACGGGCTTTTGGCGCAAAGCTACTATGAATTACAAAATATGATAAGTGTAATGAACAAACGTGACGAAATATGAAATATTATGATATTACGATAATAATTATGATCTACAGTCTCCGTAAATGAGAATCGCAAGTTTGTATTTTTAGCCTGATTGCTGTATTTTTCGTTATTAACGGCCAAAGAAAACAAGCGCTCGGAAAGCAGCCAGCGGAGAGCACGTCACATCCGGCGCAACCGTGACGTAGAATGTCTCGGAATGAGCAAAGCTGCAGCGAGGCTGCTGCTTTGCTCATTCCGATACTTTACAGATTGAAAATGTTCAGAAGAGGTTTATTAGAATTGTCTACGACCGATACTTTCAACGTAGGTGTTACTACGACTATGCCTACATACTCGGGAATCTCGGCTTACAAAAGTTATCAAGTCGAAGAACTGCGAGAGATTTACTACTGATGCACTAGATAATTCATGGCCAGATAGATAGCAGTTTGGTATGTTCTTTTAATTTTCATGTTCCGGTACGTTTCAGCCGACACGCATGCTTGTTTTATCCTGATTCACAGGAGAAGCTCTGTCCGACCACCCGTATGCAGCTCTGTTTTAATGACATTTCATCGAAATCTTCTTTAGATGCTTTTACAGATTTCCTCTCTTTTATACGTGAACTTGAAATTTCACTCTACGATTCATAGTCATGTAGCATTCCCGCATGTGTTTTGTTCACTGTACGCATGTGCCTCATACCAAGACTGACTTCAGTCGTTCTGAGGCACGGAATAATAAAATATTATTATTATTATTATTATTATTATTATATAAACCAAAAGGAACCGAGAAGTTTATGAGTCTACAAATAATCACGGCGATAAACCGAAAACTTGTGTTTGGAATAAAAACCGAAAAAAGTACGCCGAATTTCAAAATAATAAAAACCGAAACCTCCAAACCTTAACTCTATTGTCAATGTCCTGTTTTCACACTGCTGTTTTGTCGCGGTGCTAATTTGACGCCGTTCTCTTCTGTCGCTGTGCCCTTTAGGTGCTGTGCTGTTTTGTCGCGGTGCTGTTTTGACGCCGTGCTGTTTTGGCACGTGCCCTTCTGTCGCTGTGCGGTTTTGACGCTGTGCTGTTTTGTCGCGTGCTATTTTGACGCGTGCTGTTTTGTCGCCGTGCTGTTTTGACGCTGTGCTGTTCTGACGCGTGCTGTTTTGACCGTGCTGTTTTGTCGCGTGCTGTTTTGTCGTGTGCTGTTCTGTCATGGTGCCGTTCCGGCCACCGAAGCGGCTGAGGCATGCCAGCGATCGGGCAACCGCAACTAACCGCAAATCTGCTTTTGCTCGAATTTCGAGCGACGGGTTAATCATTAAAAATCTTGTGAGGGGACCATAGCGATGACCGGGACATTCTGAGACATACAGAAGAGAGTACCGGTGAGAGAAGAGTTCCCTCGTCCCTTCTTCTATCGTGGTGGCCGGAGAGTTGACGGCATGACGTCAGGTTCAAGACATGCATAGTTCTAGTCTAGACAGGCATCGTCACAACCTGTCCAGATTCCTAGACTGATTTTACAAACGAGGCTTTAGCGACATCCAGCAGGTGACATTTGCTAATCATTCAATTTGTTTTAAAATTCTTTATCGTGTCTTTTTAAACCATAAATTGGTGTGTCCGATGTGATACTGCTCCTTTGAACACGTATAGATCAAGAAATAAGCTCCGACATTTTGTTGCAGTATCCCTCTAAAGCAGTAACGTGTTTTTTTTAACGGAAGCCCCTAATTGCAGAAACTTGTTAAGCCATCCGTTCGTCCATTTGTTCGTCCGTTCATTTCCCTGCTCAAGTTAGCGGACAAATTTACACCACGTCGAATCATGGTATCAAGTCACGCCGCGAACGGACACCGTGACGTCACGCCACGTAGAGCACGTAGAGCGATGTCACTTCACGGGATGTCGATTACCCCGCCAAGTTCAGCAGGGATATTAGGGAGTTTGTGTAGACCGTTCTCGCCGTCCCGCAGCGCTCGACCGCAACCCACTACGATAACCGAAACTCAACAGTCAAGGCTTGGGCGCGCAGGCGCAGTAGCGTCTTCTTCGTTGGCGGAGGGCTTAGCGGAAGGCGAAACGCGGTCTACGAAAAACTCCCTAATGGCGCGTTCACACTGGAAGCGGATCCGCGTTCGCGAAGCGGATCCGCGCGTTCTCAACCGCAAAGCGGCTGAGATCGAGCGGTTTGAGCGCGTTTCTGCCAACCGCTTCGGGACCGATTTCTCCCAACCGCTTTCACGAACCGCAAAGCGGCAACCAATCGGAACGCGACGCTGACGTGACGTCAGTGTCTTTCAAAACAAGATGGCACCTGTCGCTGGCGAGGCGTCTAAGGCGCTGTAGTCCTAGCGTTACAGGAGACAAATCAACGGAGAAACGCGATGTTCACGTCCGTCACTTGAATCCGCCGCGAAAAGATTTGACTCGTAATCTTAACGGGCTTCGCACCGGTGATTTGGTTCGGGTAAGAGTTTGTTTATTATTCCGGGTGCCACAGCCCGAAGCTCGCTGCCTTGCTAGTCTCTGCCCGTAGAACGTCGGAACCCGCCCCTGATCGACCGAAATGTCAGCTTTTGTACCCAATAAGATAATCGCGTGAACTATTGAAAGCATTCAACACCGTGCATGATCACCACGAAGGCCGATAGAGACGTCGTGAGCCCGATTGCTTAGCCAACGCAATACCGCGGAGCGGGCAGGGTACCTGTGCTAGCTCGACCCGTAACGAGTACTACTACCAAAAGAAATAAAAGGAACATACTCAAGAAATAAAGTGTACGTACCAGACGATGCAGAGGTAATCCATACGGCGTTTATTTGAGCTTAATGTCAAACAAACAGTAGACTCGATCGACGTTCGAGAGACGAGAGGAGAGTCCGCCACCAACGAAGCCACGACCGGCTAGCACCGAACACATTCCCCACACCACGGTCCACCGAAGGCTCTGGGTCCACCCACCGTTCACAACTTCGAAAATGATAAGAGCGAACAACGAGGGAGAACACTGGCCCTCTTTCCCGAAAAGAAGGTCAGCTATTCATGCGGGAAGGGTCCACTTCGAAGAAAAAGTCGGGGGCATCCTGTTCTGAGTCAGCAAGGCGCGCCTAGCTGGGCTTTTCTTGCGGGCGAAGTCGAGGGAAGCACAGGCGAGTTTTGCGGGTCCATGTCTCTTTTTTCGCTGCCTGAACTCGTGATGCGTGCGAACATCCCGAAGAAAAATTTTCCGGGTATTTCCGGGTGCCAAAATAGCAAACTTTTGGCTTTGGATCGTGGATTAAAGTGGATTTTGGATTGTAAAACAAGGTTGCCAAACGCAACTCTCAAAAGATCACGCGTTATCGCCGAGAAACCTCCAACCGCCTCTCGCCAACCGCCAACCGCCTCTGGGTGTGTCTGAACGGGGTCGCTCGCGAGCCGCATCCGCAAACGCTTCGCGAACGCGGATCCGCTTCCAGTGTGCCAATGGTACGTTACATCTGAGAAGAAATCCGCTGCCGCGGAGCGGATCCGCTCTCCGGCGGCAGCGGCGACGAGCGGATTGTGTTACATCTATTTCCTCGAGCGGCGGCGGCGGCGCTGCTGCGGCAGCTATTCTCGTAACATCCCGTCAAATATGACGAGAAGGCGCGAGAGTTCCACCTCGGCCGTCTCTCCCGGGCGCTGCTGCTCCCGGAAGTCGTCGACGTAGGCAGCGTCGCGCTGCGCAAGAATGTCACTTCCGGTCAGCGAAACGCCTCGTTCGGCGGCAGAAATAGGTCCCGGACCTAAACGGCTCTCCGCCGCGTTTTCCGCCCAGCGTTTCGCCCCAGCGGCAAAAGCTGGGCGGATTCGCTGGCGGATCCGCAAGTGTAAAC
>JAZHYW010068349.1:0-54322 GCA_037355805.1 Ixodes ricinus
GGCAGCTTAAGTTCGGTCTGCCTTAGCGGTATGGTGACACTATGTTTAAGCTGTATATCAAGAATTTAGTCAGTGGAGTACGGCTGCTAGCCAGCGATCTTTAACATGCATCACGTAGTACCGTTTACACGACGACACACCGGTATGATATTCATTCAGATCGAAATGGGTGGGAGTGGGATTGAACCCAAGATCCCAGGGATTTCTGCAGCGTAAGCTTTCGCTCTACGTGCTCCGAGCTGCACTGCGTTGACACACTCGGCCTTCAATCTTCCCCTCAAAAACGAGAAAATAATTTTGAGACTTATTCAATCAGGATTGTCTCATTTCTCGTTATCAACTCGCTCTTTGAAGATCGTCAGGCATTCGCTGTCTCCACTGTGATTCCTAGTTGAATAAATTTAACTCCAGTCGCAGCCTTTCCCAATTCGACAGTCTTATTGCCGCGTAGCTGAAATTTTAACTGCCTTTAAAATGCCTCTTTACTGCTTCACTGGCCCAATCCAGGCGCCCGAACTATTTGCCTGCTTCAACCCACAGCCGCGCAGAAAAATACAACGCAAACACTCAAAGGTGTTGGGAGGCGTACTTCCGGCAGGTGTTCCAAGATACGCGGCGCTCATAAATCGAATACAAGGCGTTCATAAGCCGGGTAGAGTAGCTCGGGACGAGCGGGTTAAATCGAACAGCCCATTTTCTGACACGTAAATCCCAAACCGCTTGACTCGACTGGTCGTTCAAACTTTCGCCTCTCATCACTGGTACCATAAAAAGATACCGCAGAATTTGTTTTCTCTCTCCTTTCTCTCTCTCTCTCTCTCTCTCTCTTGCGAGGCCTTCACTATTTGCACCAAGTCTAAGTTACTATACTCACTTCTAAGACGGCAAATTGTGCAGAGCCACGGGGATTGATCGAGATCCGTGCGTCACCTGATTATCGCACCATCAGCTAATGAGAGCGCAGAATTATCTTGGATAAAAGCGCCGGAGAACGAACCGCAAAGCAGAAACCGTCAACATAATAACGCACGCCCTGTTCTCCTTAGTCTGTGAGTGACTGTACAAAAGAAAGAAAGCGCAGCGCAGGATCGTGGCTCATTCACTCTTGGCGATTGATTGAGCTGTTGGTGATAAGTTGATAACAAACGCACAGAGACGATGAGAACCGTGACGATGCACTTTTGGTGCTGATTGATTGGCTCCAACGGATCGCATTGTAGGCTGCGATCATCAGACTTAAAAAGGTCACTCGAATGTTGTTTTTCTTCTTTTTCTTTGTCGAAGTTTGTTTTTGATGGCATATTGCTTGTTGGCCTTTAGTGAAGACAAATCCACAGTTCTAAATGGCTACACGCCCTGGTAAACTCACAGCGATAGAAATACACGTGCACTATTTTTCTCGCGGAGACCCTCTTCAGGTGTCCACCACCTCCGTAAACTGTGACCAATGCAAATAGTTCATTCGATGGAATACTGAAAGCTACTATTATTGCTCTTACTGGCGCTTTCTGCAGTATATTGTGACAAAAACTTCTAATCTTTGGGGTGTAGGAGACGTACTACAACAATTGTTGTTTGCATACGTCATCTGGCTGCGCTCGGTGTCTGAGCCAAGGCGCAGGAGGGGCGCGCCACGATCTTTGATTTTGTTTTTGATAGCGAAATCGGCGCCCATGAATGTAATTTTGGAAGTTTTTATGATGCTTAGAGCCTATAGATTGAGTTATCACCATAAATAGACAATCTCAAAAACTCACTCGAGTGCCCCATAAAGTGAAACGGAGTTCAGGTCGGCAAGCGTTCGGCTGCCTGTGGCCAAACACCCTAGCCCAATCGGCGCCGCGCTGCACGGATCCCCAAGGCCGGCTGCAGTCCGGACTTTCGCTTGACGTCGGACTGCTACGTGCGGCCTCGTTTATTTCTCTTCGTGTCCGTGCCGGAGCGATTGTTCCACGGATTGTTCTCCCGGCGAGCAGGCCGGAAGCCAACTCGTTGCGAGCCAGCCGAGCCGAGCCAGGCTTCACCCGTCGGGGTCCCACGCATCCGGATTGCTACGCAAGTCCAGTTCCGCGTCTCCCCTCTTCTGCGTCTCCTTGGCGGCGCCAATTACATGGCGCCCGCTTCGTGATCTGCTCTTGGGGACGAGTGCGCCTCGCCGCGTCCCACGATCGGGGAGCTGCGCTGCACGGAGACGCTTAGACCGAGACGCGAACTGCCTGCCGCCACCTCGAGGTGTTTAACTCAGTACCACCCGGAAGACAAAGCCCTGCAACTTTCCACCCCAAACGTCACGACTAGTGGATCCACGCACTGCCGCCTATACGGACCGCAAGTTCGCCTGCTTCCTGCCACAGGGTTGCGATGATGTCAGAACGCCGAGCTCTTATTGGCTGATTGAAAAAAATAAAAATAGTTAGCAGACCTGAAGGCATCTAAAAATTGAGATATACTCACCATCTTTTCAATCAAAGCCAATCAGAACTCAGCGCCGTTATGACGTCATCGCAACTCCCGCGCTAGAAGCAGACGAACTTGTGCTCCGCATAGCTTGCGTCGCCACCGCCGTCAGCGCTTGTTGCAGCGTCTCCTCGCAACAAGCACGACGCTATAACACGCGTCGACGCTGAGACGGACGCGTCTACCGCTTTTGCGGCGTCTCTTGTGGAACTTCAGCGCGCTTGCCATTAGGGACGAATCGGGGATCCACGAACGATGACGTCATGCGTGCCGGCCTTGTCTTCTAAATGGCGGTGTTGGTTTAGCCTGCGCCCTTCGTGCGACTGCTCTCCTTTACGCCCTTTCGTGGAGAGAATGCGCGAGTGCGCTCCTATCGCCGTAATCAAATTAATTCTCCGGCCGGGTAATGTAAGAGACTACACGTCGGATGGTTTCGAGATGTAATTAATCGCCCTGCAGCACTCGCGTGTATACTCCGTATCTGCGCTCGATTCTCACGAGAGTGACGTCCAAATGCGAGTGCACGGGCTTTTAATCTTCTAGGCGGTGTTACAGGCTAAACTTCCTCCTCAATGCAGAGTCCGCAAAACTGACGCTTTCCGCCTATACTCCGTTTCACATTAGAGAGTTGTAGGGAACCGTTTTTGCACATCCGATACGGCACGATGGGCCCTCCGGGACGAATGCGCATGTGCGAGTCTCCTGGGGTAGCATGTACGCGCTGTTTGTACTGGAGGGCACATCGCACCGTATGGGATGTGGCAAAAAGGTTCCTAAAACTCTCAGCTAAGGCGGACCGAAGCGAACGTTACGATCCGAAGTAGCCATTCAAGAAGCGCCAAAAGTGTTTGCGGAGAGCAAGTCGTCTGCTGCTTGCAGTGCACAGGGGTTGGGTGACGTCAGAACGACGTCGAGTTCTGATTGACTTTGATTTTAAGGATAATGGGTAGACAGGCACGCAGCCAGGATTTTGTTTCGGGGGGCGGGGGGGGGGGTGCCCATGACACAATGTTGTATGAGGGGGGAGGGGGAGAGGGGAGGCCCCAGCAAAATTGAAGATTTGGAGGGGGGCGGGCCCCATGGGCCTCCCCCCCGCTGGCTACGTGCCTCTGGGTAGAGCTCAATGCTAGATGCCTTGAAGTCTACCCACTATTTTCTTTCAAGAAGTGAATAAGAGCTCGGCGTTCTGACATCGTCGGAATCCCCGTGCAAGAGGCAGACTACTTCTTGTCCGCATAGTCATGGCGCTCGTTCTCTTTGCGTGTTTGCTATAGCCAGCCGGCAACGGCCAGGCGGCGCCAGCAGAGTGAGAGCCCAGGGTAATACCCTGTCTCGTTGTAACTTGGCAAAGGGTAAATGATAAGCCACACATTGCGTGCCGAAGGCTTCAAAATACGCGATGTATACAGAGCGCAACGTACACACATTGGAGCATGACGCAGCGAAAAGCCCGATACTTCTTCGGAGTAGAGGCGCGCTCCGGTGATACGCAGTCCCGCTCCCATTGGCCCGCCTGGGCCGTAGCTTCCGTTGTACTGGCACGTTACGCGATCACGGCTTCCTGGGATACCCAGTATTTCTTGCTTCAGACACTAGGCTAAGCGGCGCCACCAGAGTAAAAGCTCACGTTTGAACAATGCAGCCGCCACTCCCAGGGGTACCCAACATTTCTTGCTTCAGTCGCTAAATGGCGCCAAACCAAACAGCATTGCAGGTTGCCTATCATCTGACCAAACCAATCCCGGACAGGGAATGCACCGTGACCTGGCACTCTTTTGTTCTTGTACGTAATTATTTTTAGCCGGCGAAAGCAGACGCGCAGAGACGACGATCACCGTGGTGACGATACAATTTTGAAGCTGCCTGATTGGCTCCATCGTTGGCTGCAGTCGAACCTAATCTTGTAACGGAATAGAGAGCAAAGCAGAAAACTGCCATGAAAAAGCAAGCCTATCGACATGCTGTCACGTATTTGATGGGTGGAACTATGTGTATCTCTTGGGACCATTACAGGCACATCTTATCCTCGCTGCCTCAAGAAAATTTATGAAAAGCCCTGTCTCGGAGGAGATTGTCATCCTGTTCACTAAATATCCATACTCTAGAGGCAGCTCTGACAGCTTAGAAGAAAGTAATATTCGTAGAAGTTTTATCCACTATGTACACGCATGTGGGGGAAGGGGGAGGGGGGCTATTACAGGAGCTTGACTTATCCACAGCCTCCCCTCCCCTCCCCCCCTCTCTTTACAGGCACTCAGCAGTGGTGACGGAACAAATAAATAAAATAAATACGCAGTTAATACACCTGCAACACACGATCAATTATACGTATAGCGCGGTACTTCCCCCGTTGAATATAAAGCAATGAACGGCACTGACAATGGTTTACATGGAGCAAAAATAACTATTCAATCCTTTTCAAATTGAGCGTAAGATATTATTTAATACAAAACTCTTCCCTGAAAAAAGTAAATAGAAAAATAAAAGATTATTGAAGAAATAGGCAACTGTGGCAGTTGTTAAGATTGAAAGAAAATAATCGCGAAGCCTCTGTATGTTCCAAGATTAGATACCAATATTTTTACTTATAAGTACGTTTAATAGAGTAGGTATAAAGCTCTTTGCGTCATTTGAAGACAGTAGTCTGTGCGTGGCACGTCTACTAACCAAACGTCAGGGCTTGGCTATAAGTTCAGACTCCTTGCTATTGCGATTCCTACTCCGGCGTTCTTGATGTCTAATGCTGCAGAGTCATTGGTTGTAGGGCGATAATAAAGTGCTCGGCATTCGACTCGGCCTTTTTTTCTTAGGCTGTCAGTCACCATGACACGGAGAAGCTCATTTCAATGACAACTATGCTATAAATGAAACTAGAAAAGGTTTTCTATAGCTTTATAGACCTCTTTCGAAAGACTGCCCTCTGTTGGCAGCTGTGGGCACAATGGCGGTCTAAAGCCGCAACGTCGCGGCACAGTTTATGCATTTGGTTAAGAAGCCAAAAATACACCCACAGAAAAAGGTGAGGAGCGTAGTGGCGTTGCACCTACGACGCTCTTTGATTTATTTTATTTATTTAGTAATACTGCTAATCTCACATGGAGATCATAGCAGGTGGGGTACAAGCATAATGAAACACAATACACAAAGTCAACTGTACAGGCACTCACATCCTCCGCCACATCCTCCGTCGGTTCCTAGCGTGGGCCGCGCTCCGACGTATGCTATATTGTGGAATGACTTGCACGTCCTACGATATCAGTTGTTCCGCCATTGTGCAGGGGTTCCGACCTCCTCATAACCTGCACGTGACTTTTGAAGGGGTCTACTGTACCCTGCATTCATTTACTCCATTGAAAATTGGTTGAATTCAGCGTAAATCACTTCTATTTCACAACAAAAGAAAAAAAAACGGAAATCGCCGCAAGGCGTACGGCGATCCACTGTGCCGCTTGTTATCTGTCAAAGGCGTTGTGTTGTTACCCCTGCTTTTAGGAAACAGCTGAAAGGCGAGCAAGGGTCACCCGACATTACCGAGATCGTTACTTTTTTCCTGGGTTTCCTCTTCCGTCCCTCCCACTCCTGTGCTTTTAAGTAGGGTATTACAGTAAATCCGCGCTCAGACTGGTAATACAACGCACAAAAGACAGTCTGCAGACAGTTTCGAACACAAGTGACCACGAGATCTGTGCTTCGAATGCCTGAAGGCAACGAGTTTGCGGGAAAACTTGGCACCTGGCGTTCGAACCAAGGGTATCGCGGTGACTGGTGTCTGCAAGACTGTCTTTTGTATGATGTGTAAACTGTGTGAGCCCGGCTTTAGGCTGCCTTGAGTACGGTACTTGAGTAGGATAACATAAGTACACTATCGAGGTTAACTTTAGTAGTGCATTTGATTTGCTTGCAAGTTTGGGTTCTTTTTTGTTTTCTCCCCATTTTATTGTTTTAAGAAAATCGCAAAAGTAAAGGAACATCACGGTAAAATCTAAAATGGCAGATGGGTGTATATATCGTGCCGAACTGGATGTTCATTCTTTCCCTCTACATTTAACGCCTATGTTTTCTCCCTAACGTTAATCGGAGAAGTTTGCCACGTCCCGTCACGTCATGGGATCACGTCACATCACCGTGAGCAGCGGGAGCCTAAGTGTTTGTTTTTCTAATTTTAGCGCAGAACGTGTCATATGGCTCGCACCTAACCATTTCTGGTTCGCACGTCTGAAACGGAAAACGAGACACCGACTGCTGGCCCATGAGTTTGGGATAATTCGAGCGGTCTTCGACTTTTTTTTCTTCTTTTCTACGGCGTGCGATGCCCGTGTTTTTGCGCGAAAAAAGCTCGAAAACAAGCAGGTACGCACCTCGCCAGTGACTGGTTCCGCTGCTTATTTCGTATATACTAAAACCGGGGTCCCACTGCCCATACATCATAAAAAAGACGTCTGCAAACACGAGTCACTGCAGTATATCCGTGGTTGGAATGCCGCGTGCCCAAGTGTCCTCATTGAACTCATTGCCATGCGGCATTCGAAGCAGGGATCTCGCGGTGACTCGCCTTCGAATCTGTATGCAGACTGTCTTTTGTATGATGTTTAAGCAGTGTGACCGGTGTTTAAAGGGGCCGTGAAACGAATTTTGACCTGGGATGAAGTATTTTAGATTGGGATCTCGCTAATCGCGTTTCGTTTAATGGGCCAAAAGAAATATAGTGGACAGCCAAGAGCATGTTTTTTTCCCACGAAAATTTGAATATATAGCTCACTATTTCGTTCCTCCTTTCCTTCGAAATCTCTCCGCCTTTTCACTCTGATACATCCGCGGTACCCAAAGCCCCAAAGCACGTCAGCCGGCAACAGCTCACGCATTGGGACATGACCACTACGTCACTCGGAGGTATGCGCTCGTCGACGAGTATTTGGATTCGCGTTCATGGTCAATGAGTGCCGTGATGGCATTTATCATCACTCGCGAGGGACAAGTTCCTGTGCTTAAAAAGCAAGGTGGAAGCCTGTGCACCACAAGCACGTCACAACCACGTGATTTTTCGTTTCGCTTTTGAGTTGAGGATTAAGGCTAAGGAGGAAGAAGTTGAAAAAGCGTTTCATGTCCCCGTTAATGCCGGAGTCTCACTAGAGCGACAAACAGAAACAAACTACAGCGACAAGCCTCAAACACACGCAGCGTGTTCGCGATGACACCTTTGGCAGGCGTTTGAGTCGTTCGGTGCTCGTGAAGTAAGCACGAGTGGTTGCAAGCCCGCCAAAAATACTCTCGCCTGCATGATGCTCGTGTTTGCGCATAGCCTTCTTTGTTTATGAAGCCTGTCAAATCGCGAAAGAGTCTGGTTTGAGGCTTGTCGCTGTCGTTTGTGTCTGTTTGTCGCTCTACTGGGACTCGGGCATTAGTATGCGATTCAGCGCTGAGCATCCAGCTCCGCGCTCGTCAGATTCCGTGTTACCACTGCCTTTGCCACGATACTTGTGGAAAGGGAAGAGCCTTTGGCGTGTGGTTTCAGCGTCCTTCGTGTCTGCTCCGCGATGTGCCGCTCACCCCAGCGGGGAGTCGCACGATTCGAAGACGACGCAGCCAAGTCGCCCGCCTCGCGCTGCTTAACCCGTTCGCACGGTTCGGTTCTTCTCCCTTTCGCGCGGCAACCGCGAGGCGCCGACTGGGCGCGTGTCGAAGGACGAGGAAGAGGCAGCTCCGCGGTGAGATGCCCGGCCGGCGCGACGTTTAGCGTTCCTCGTGCAACGAACAGCGACGATCGGCGTTCCCAGGGAACGTCCGCGTGACAGTCGACGAGCGGCCTCGCCGTGGCGGTGCATGGATGACGGGACCCGACCGTTACGGAACCTGGGACGCTTCTTTAAACAGTTTTAGGAACCGTTTTTGCACTTCCGAGACGGTACGGTTAACCCTCCGGTTCAAACCGCGCATGCGCTACCGCAGACGACTCGCACATGCGCAGTTCGTACCGGAGGGCCCACCATACCGTATCAGATGTGTGAAAACGGTTCCCTAAAGCTCTCTATTTCCCGGCGTGTTTAGCGTCCTATCCCTCCCGTGCATCATGAGGGGTCCCGAAGGAGCAACAAATGGTGTCACACGAAGCCGGTGTGGCATTCTGTCGTACGTCGTGATCCTCGCGGTTGGTTCTATACAATTTCCGGCAAATTTCATACAAAAGACGGTCTCCAGAGATTGTCTGAAGAGTGTTCTTTTTTATGACACCCGCTGTCACAGTAGTGATACAAGGACTACCTGCAGGCATGTTCGGAGCATGCAGATGAATAAAGCAAGCGGGCTTCAAACATCCCAGTGGCGTGCCCACAGATAGTATCATGTTTGAAGCTAGCACTGTCTTTTGTATCATGTAGGAGCAACTGCGGATTTAATTCATTCAATATTTCACTGAGAGCATCATTCACCTCCTTCCGCCATTTATTCGGGCATTAAACGCCCCCGCCAATTATCGTCAAGCTGAGATTGAAGAACTAGATCCGGTGTACAGTCACAACGGCCTGATCACTCGCGGCAAACTTTTCTTTAAGGCACCACAAGTCACCACGTAACTGTCGCCATGTGATTTCCTAACTTTTCTTTCTTCTTTCATTGTCCGCGCTCCTAAATATTTATGCCACTCTGAGAAAGGTTCTGAGAAGTGGGTTTTGCCTTAGGGACTGACGTCTTTCGCATGGAAGAAATATTCTGACTGGGTTTGTTTCTGATGACCCTACTCTGGGAAATATTCTCTAGCTTTCAAACGCCCGCAGATGTTCATTCGAGGGATTTTCGTTTCTGTTATTGCATCTTGCTGCAAGCGATCGAACGTGCTACTACGACTGCCAAAGGCTAGCGTCTTAGACGCGCTAAAAAGGTATATAAGCACAACCTTTTCTATACTCACAAAGCCTGGCAGTTCGACGACGGAGCCGAAGAGTGCCGAGTCCCAGATTTGGAGTGCGAGGATCTGGTAGCAGAGAGCATCAAAGAGCCATTTCTCGGGCGGGGAACCTGGATGTCAGCGCACAGCTTTTGCAGCGGCGCGGACCCGAAACACACTTGTTCGCTCGGGAGAAATGTTTCGGTGTCTCGCCGCAGCGGGGCGCCAGTCACGTGGCTCTCTTCTCATCCGTTGTCTGCCGCTTCACCTTTTCCATTTCGGTGGCCGCTTCTTGTGGCAATCTGCCAGACTTTATCAGTATATACACCTTTGCAAGCGGGATCCCGTCTTAACCTCGAACCGCGCACCGCGGTCAGGCGAGCCTACTCTCTAGCCAGGACGTTCGCTGCTTATCGAACAATGTTGCCAAGCGTCTCTTGCCAGAAGCATACACAACTGAGCGCAAGAATAAATTGAAAATATATATATTTATAAAACATGCAGGTGTTCTCTTCGACTGCAAAAAAGCACAAACAGTTAAATAAAATACGTAAACCAGCAACAAATAAAAAAATTAGAAAAATATCTATACTTCGTTTCACTTTATCTGCGAGCGAGGCCAAAGCTATAAGCGCGAGACCAGCACTTTTTGCGTTTCTCCTCAGCTCGCGCGCTCGAGCGAAGCCGGAACGTACGGAGCTTTCGTGCTCGCGCTTCCAGCTTTGCCTTCGCTCGCACATCAGGTGAAACGAACGCATAGAGTCTCAAAGCTTTCATCAGAAAGCGCCAGAAGCCGCATGGCCATTGCATCAACGATGGCTGCGCTCGCGGCAGCTCTTCCTTCCACGACGTGCTGGAACAGAGGCTGCGATCGTTAAAAGTCAGAGCTCTGCAACCCTTAAACATGACCCGTCCTACAATATTTGATGCTACGAATCTGAGTGGATACCTCCCCCTGCGTTCCGAAACAGTAAGTGTGTCGCTAATCAGGCCGTCGGCGACATGGCAGACGCCGCCATCTTGTCATTGCGCACCCCAGTGACGTGCCCCTGGCGCACCCCAGCATGGCGGAAACGTTAGGCGGCGCCAGCATCGCCCAAAATGGTGGCGCACGGGAGCCCTTCTTGCAAACGTGTATAGGAGGCTATGATATAAGTATATGGTGCCTGGAACGCGTCTCCGAGGTTGGCGCGTGTACCGCGTTCTAAAATGTGGTGCCCTATTTTCCCCCTACGGATTCATAAAACTGTCACGTCATCGCCAGCCGCGATCTTTGCGAAATTACAATAGGGGTGGTAGATGTACCAGACGTCTGTTCTGCTGCGGGTGGCTCTGCAGCTCGAGAGTCAGCAGGAGCTTCGGCAGCCAAATTGATATGTGGTGATGATAGCGACACTCGCGTTCGCTCGTACTATATTTGCCGGGACTTCTTGCTCCAACCGCCAGGATCGCGACATCTGGCAACGTCATACACCGGCTTTTGTCACGGCATTTGTTGCCACTTTGGGATTCCTTATGATTTATGGGCGGTATATAAGAGACAACACTCCAGTCGGAGACGCATTCCACGCTCTGTGGTACATGGTAACCACAACTTTGATCATAGTCTTTTTAGAGCGCAGCTCTTAGGCGCCCGTTTCCGGCTTGAGCGGCGTCGGCGTCGCCGTCGCCGTCGGCGTAACTGCGCGGTGCATTATGGGAAATATCCCATAATGCACCGCGCGAGCCCCCCCCCCGGGGTCACGTGACCTCGGGGGAAGGGGGAGGGGGTCACGTGACCTCGGGGGGAGGGGAGGGGGGTCACGTGACCTCGGGGGAGGAGGGGGAGGGGGTCACGTGACCTCGGGGGAGGAGGGGGAGGGGGTCACGTGACCCCCCAGATCACGTGACCCCCTCCCCCGAGGTCACGTGACCCCCCCCCCGGAGGAGATTGAAGAATGACGGGAGGAGGAGGAGGAGGGGTATACCCTCCCCTGATTACCCTTCCTCCTCCTCCTCAAGAGCTGCGCTCCAATTCGGCGTTACAGGGAGTTGTAAACGGCTTTCGTTTTTTCCTCTATCTCTCTTCAACATCCCAGCATCATGGCGGCGCAATCTCTTAGCTTCTGGTTTTCCGCCACTTTACCGCCAAATCTATTTAATTTTTTTAAATATTTTATACATTTATGGTATTTTTTTGTTTTTGTTTGAGCTCGAAGCTACACGGCAGTCTATGCTTCACTGGATCTAATCATTTTGAAACGGTCAAACCTCAACAGATAGCCTAACTTAGACCTCCATAAAGTTGCAGTCGTAGCTCTCATACATGATAGAAACGACATGGTGTTTACTTTGGATATGATGACGAAATTATTTGTGGAGGCCACTTAAGCGTGTTCCAAACATGTTCGCTGGACACATATATCAATGTGCTTCGGACACGTCTGCAGAGAGTTTTTGTTTTCTATGTCCAATGTGACAGGAGCGCCATAAAAGGAAGAAACACGTCTCATACTGTGTCTCCAGACTGTCTTTTGTATGATGTATTCAAAGCGTGACCGCGGTATCGCTCCACATTTGGGATGCCTTTCATCTTGCTGAACTGTGAATTACCTTCAACTACGTAACGTCGAAGTTCGAGGCTGTGTTCGAGAAATTTCGCGAAGCGTAGGAGTTATACCACGGTGCGCTCCTCTACATCGTTTAACCATGCAGTGTAACCAATCTCAAGCAAAGGTCAACTCCTCTCTGTATAAACGCGTGCAACTTTGCATTTCGCTTCGTTCTGTAGCTTCGTGTACATCCTGTTTGTTCCTTCCTCGCAGCAAAGCCCGTTTTTTCACAGATGTAAATGATACTTCACCTGGTTTGAGCACGGACTACCGCTAACTTACGAGCGAGAGTGGGTTGCCTTGGCCGCATGGGCTTTCGTGCAGCCGTGGCTCGATCCAAATCAAAACGTTCACGCTTGCAGCCTTCTCTTCAGTCTATGTCAAGGTCGGACTGAATATCGACACCTTGCTATCCAGCGCACATCCGCATTCGTCCCGTCACGTCACAGCTGTGGAACGCAGGAGGATCCCTCAACACATTTCGCTGCGGAAACTTTCACGCGGAGAAATGTTATCGGTAGTATTGTAGTTCTCACGGCGCTCTCAAGCGTTCTCCTGTCTTCCAATCCTTGTTCTTTCATGGTGTGCTTATTTTAGTGAGTGTAACCGATTGTATATCATTCACTGATAGGATAAGGATGGCAGGGCGCCTCTTTAAGACGCCCGATCTCCAGCAAGCTCTCGTTGCCTTCCTCCGTGCTTCGGTTGCGCAAGCACTGCTCCAATACTCACGAGACGCCAGATTTTGTTGTCGAAGGTAACAAGCTCGTGCTAGAGGCGGGTCAACTGAAAGACCTTCCTGCAGTTCTCATCCTGTCAGTAACTACATCACCCCAGCTGAGTTTGACGCTGTCAACGTTGCTCGCGTGACGGCGTGTTCTTTGATTGGCGTCTCCGTCGCACGAGACAGCGTGCGATTGACACGCAAAACGAAGTCACATGCTTGCACAGCAGTGCGGAGCTGCAGAACTGTGGAAGCTACGCTAGCGTTACGGTAGCCTACCGTGAGCGCCCACTAAAATTGTGTGCGAGTACTTTTCCTCTCTTCGATAATGCCACAGAAAGTTTCCGCTACAAATTTGGGTCAGCCGTTTTTCCGCTTATTTCAGTTTCAAAATGGATAGGGTCTGCGCCGGTTAGCAGAGAAGGTTTGCACTGCAGCAATGATATTGTCCCTGGAAATAGACGCTTTACACACGTGCCAGGTAACGGCCGCCATTGCTGACCTTCTCCTGTCTTATGGAGATACCGAGCCACTGAAACGGTAGTTGACGAACCTCCACAAGGGCCAGTAATGAGGAGGACATTGAAATATAAAATGTCAATAGCCATGCCTGCTATGGTAATGATGAAGTGAAGTACACGGAATAAGAGAACAAAAACTGAAGGTCGGTTATCGTGGCACCCACGCACAGGTGCTGCAAAGGGTCTATACAGCAACAACCTACACTGGCCAGCTTCAAGCTTGCGGAGCATGCATGCGATGAGTATCCTCGAAATACTTGAAAGCACTCGTATTTACTTCACGATAAAGCACCGAGAAAACGTAAGCTTGCCAGACGTACATTGCCGAGAATGTTTCACGTGCTTGAGGTTTGTGGTCCTTTTTTCTTTGTTCGTGACTAGGCTATAACTAAAGGTATAACGACACAACAAATTTGTGTTGTTGTTCATTTAGACGGCTATGAAACCATGCTCAAACCAAAATCTTTGCTATAGATGTTTGAAAGCAAGGCGTCCCGACTGTTACCCCATGCTTGCAAACACGTACAGTATGCGCGTGAAAATAGCTTTGGCAGGCCTGCAATTGCAAGTGCCTGCTCACACGAAGAAGAACATGACGGCCGCCAGATTTCCTGTTTGCAATCGTCTATAACCAGCGACAGGTTAAGAACTCAGCAGATGCTCCACCTCAGCCCGAGTTTCCTGCCTTTGATATCACTTCGACGCACGCGAAGCAAAAGCCCGGCGGAAGACAGCGAGCGCGTACTGGAGCCAGAACTTCTACTGCGTTCTTAGCCTGTCAGCGACCAGAGCGTATTAAATATCACTCCGCGATAATACAACAGCCCCGGCACAGACAGGTTTTGCGTAGTTGGAACAGCAGGACGCGCCGCAGACTCATGGTTTTCACCTTCGAATTGGAAGAGGTGGCTGAGAGCGTGATTGACGAACGGGAACTTCTCAAGCACGAGTTTCGGCGAACCCGGTGTCTTGGTGCGCCGGCAGTAACTCTCTCCTTCGGCGCCGCGCGACTGCGCGACAGCATGAATCGCGAGTTGCGGATGAGTTTTTGGACACGTCCCCACCATTAGGTGAGAATTCGGTGCAGCATGCACGCTTTCTATAGAGTGGCTCAGTGTTGCTGGAGCTGGCGGCTTTCCCAGAACGAAGACATTTCTGCTATCTGCTGGCGTATACCTGCCACGTTGCCTACCACTCCACGCAGCCGTGTTAGACCTTTTTACGCTTTTGGAGATGAAAGGGGGACTTAGGTTCTTTTGACATCCTCTTTGTTGAGCTCTAAGCATCCCAAAACAAAACAAATTACATTCATGCACGGCCGACTTACGTATTAAAAAATTTATGTAAAAAAGTGTCGTAAAAAAGTTTACGACACTTACCGTCGGCGCAGAACGACAGATGGCACCGTCTGCCGTTCTGCGCCGACGGTAAGTGTCGGGAACTTTGATCACTTTTTCAGTACGCAAATCGGCCGCGCATGAATGTAATTTTGGTTTTCTTTTAGGATGACGCTCGTAGATTGAGTTATGACAACAAAACGACGATTTTAAAAGGCACTTCAGGGCCCTTTAACACACATAAAATGACCCAGGGTAATTTTAAGAACACGCAACGCAGATCAGCATGCAGGAAGCGAAATGGTGGTATGCGATAACAAAAAGGCGGCACTTTCCTTCCCAAAGCATGACGCCACTTCTCAGCAAGGTGCAGCCAGCAAGCAGTACATTGAGGCGCTCTAGCTGTTTAACGCAAATGAGCACACTGGAATGCATTGTCCCTACTAAAGTAACTGCTCAAACTTTCCAGACCTCCCACACAAAACGCCAATGAATTCCGTCTCTGAAACACCTAGAAGTAGACAAGCACGAAGCAGTTCCATCATCCGTTTCATCCCGGCCATATTCAAATGACAAAAGCACCATAAGTCTACACTATAAGCGCTCCGCCTTATTTCGAGCGTAACAATGCATACTTCAGTAAGCGGGCCGGTGAGACCAAACGCGATTAAACATACGGAACGGCCGGAGGAGCCGCTTAATCATGTGTCCACGAAGAAACCGCGCCCCTCCGCTTGTAACAATAACCCCGGAAGAGCGTGACCCTCGAATAGCAGTCCAGAGTATGAGCACGTGTCCACTCTTAGAAAGCATCTGTCCGCCGCCGCACTGCCGACTCCCAGCGCCGAGTCCAAGACGCGGCAAAACAAGCGCTCGCAACAAATTCAACGCCGCGACCAGGAAGTATGAGCGCCGGCGTTTCGAAACGCCCCTGTACGGCGTGCCTTATGTGCCAGGGTTGAGCCGCATTATTATTATCCGTCCGTGTTGCGATTCAACAAAGTCAGCCGCCTGTTCGGGCTTGTCTTCGTCCGAGACCGGGAGCGTCTTATAATAGCGTCATTACGCTATGTACACAACGCAAAGCTGGCGTAAGAAGAAAAAAAAAGTTATCATCACTGTTCTTGACCAATCGGTGCGCAGAGTCCGAGTACGAAGGTGGCATGCGTTTCTGGTGTCTTTTTTCTTATGCATGCAGCGGGATGGGTTTTTAATGGCAGTGAGGTTGTCTAGTGACCCAGCGAGACGACCAAGTGTCTCTTCCGTGAAGACTCCGGAGGCTTCGAACGTTCCCAGGATGGCCCCCTCGGGGTCGTTAACGGAATTGGACAAGGAGCGACAACTGTGCTGCCCACATAATTGGATTGAACGACGGTACCCACACAAACTGTTTCGGTTTTTGCTTTTTTAATTTTGGATAGGATGCCATTTACGTTTTGCGCGGTGATGCGATGCAGTTTCATGCTTCGGAAAGGGGAAGTCGGATGAAAAAGGATTTGCTGAACTTGGTGACGATAAACCTAAGATGCCACTACGTCTGTCTTACACGGACCCTGCAACGCGTTTCGAGCTGTTTTAAACGCATAGCATCGATAGGGGCCAGCTCTTCGCGCTTTCGCGTTCTGAGTCTATATTATACGGAGCTCGATTTCGTTTACTTCTTACAGTGGTGGCGGTGACGTCAAAACGCCCAGCTCTGATTGGCTCTGAGTGGAAGGATAGTGGCTATAGACGTCAATGCTAGGTGTCTTGAGGTCTACCCCTTATCCTTCCAATCAGAGCCAATCAGGCTCGTTGTTCTGACGTCGACGCAACCCCTCCGCAACAAGCAGACGAACTCGTGCTCCAACGTAACCTCGATAGAGCGGGGGCGAGGAGCCTGCAGCGCGGAGCGTGAAGTCGAAGATTGCATGCCCCGCGTGCGATCGGCGACCGCGCTCTTGGAGTGAGGACCCTCCTCAGTGTGCGCTCGACACCAAAGCAGACCACAGTACCGTTGGAGGCTCCACCGGAATCGACGTGCCTATAGCGGTTTGAGCAGAAAGCCGTGGCGGCAGGTTTTCTCGTTATGGGCCTCTCGAATCAGATATTCACAGCGCCTGGCGCTCTAAAGACAGAAGCGCCGTGACGATCCACTTTTGTGGCTGTTTTGAAATGGAGTGAAGGCTCTGGCTTGCGTGCTTTGTGTACCACCTAACCGTCACAGGAGCGACAACGGCGGGCGCAGCGAGGCAACGAAGCAGTATCAAGGGACGTGGCGACAAAACAAAAGCGCTGAATGTTTTCAAAAATTATTCCTCTTATGAGGCAGATTATGCACCTGTATTTCTTATTTTTTTTTTAACAATACACTATACGAGTACAACTAGACAGACAGCGAGTACTGCGAATGGAGACGGAATACCCTCAAAAGACGACAAATGTCCCAATTGTAATCGTTCATAACGTTTCCTTTCGAACGATATGTATAGATAACCTCAGCCATAAAACTAAACTTTATTCTTATACCAGAAACCAGTAGTCGTTTGGCAACAATTGGGGGAGAAGGAATTAGTTTTATTGTTCCTTCTTACTTTTTAAAGGTAAACTGAAGCGGTTGTGTATTTGAGGTAAAACACTTCAATCGTCTTCATTTAGCCCTCAGAATCACAAATATCAAGTTTTTTTTCTTTTTTTTTTAAATTTGGTATTTGGAGTTGCAGAAAATTATTTTCAAAGTACCGCTGAAGCCCTCCTCCCCGAAGCGTTGCGTCATAAATGGAGTATTCGGAATCTCCACTCGCGCTCATCTGCAGCGCTTATTAAAGCTATGCACGCGCACTCTTGCTATTTTCAAAAAAGGTCACAAAGAGACGTCACGACTGGTGTCAGTGCGGGGGAATATACCTTGCAAGCTTGCAATTGCACGCGCTGCCCCCGCGAGCGACACGCGCTTGGCGGTCTAAAGATGATTTTATGACGTAATGACTGGTCGGAAGTTTCTGGTGTTTTCTCGCGTTTAGTTACATCTACCGGGAAAACGAACGTGATATTCAGATTTACGGGACAAAAATACTTTAAAATTCACCGCTAACTCGTTTTTGTTTGTTTCGAGAGCATCTAAGCTCCCCTTTAAAGTAAAAACAAAAGCTTAGTAAAGAACCACCGCTTTTTAACAAATATTTTGCAATGTAAACCCTAAGCAACACCTGGAACGTTTGTTGAACTACAATGTTCGTTCGAAATATAATAACAGAGCCGAAATAACTATAAAAACGACAAAAAGCATCTTTAGCTTTTAGATTATTTTTCCCACTACTTTCCGTGTAAATTGATAAAACAGTATTCTAAACCGATATGCTTTAATCTAGAGCATGCTTTAAATACAATATATTCTTTTCTGTAACGCATGCAGTGAGGAAATCCACTACTTCTGAGAGCGGGAACGTAGAAGATGTAACAAAATTAAACCACCGAGCCGCCGCGCAACCAGCCCTATGTCGCACTAAAGTCCCTTGGCACGTCTTTTTACAAGTAACGACAACCAATACAAATGACGAAGCACATTCCGCTGGAACAAAATGGCGTCATTCAGTTGCGTCTTCTGCTGTGCGGCGCCGTTCGCTTCCTAAAACCTGCACCGTCACGCATTCGGCGCTTCAAAGAATGTCGCTACTTGAAGAAGCTTTTATCTAGGAACTTTAGGTTGCAATACTACCTTGCAGCACGAATAGCACGCGGTGCGTTGGCGCCAGTAAGATTGAAACCCACGACTTCATCGCAGCGACAGTTCAGGCAGCACACTTTGAATAATAAAAGCCCAAAGGCTGGGTCACACTGCTTATACATCATACAAAAGACAGTCTGCATACAGATGTGAGGGCAAGTCACCGCGAGATCCGTGTTCCAATGGCGCATGGTATTGAGTTCAGGGAAGAAACTTGGCACGCGGTATTGGAACCATGCACGGTCATTGCTGTGGCTTGTGTTTGCAGACTGTCTTTCGTATGATGTGTGAGCAGTGTGACCCCGGCTTTAGAATCAAAGCACTTAGGATAATCAAACGGCATCCGGCAACGATGACGCCAACACATCAACTGGGCCCGTGCCCGACGTCGGTCGTCCTTTCGCGAGTTGATAGGGCACTAGCGGCACTAGCCCAACCGAACACTGACGCAGTCCTCGTGTTTAGGCAGCTCTCGATCTCATTGTGGTCACGGCAAAAGCCATAGTGCACGGGCTTTGATTATTCTATTAGCGGCGAGATGTTTTGGTGGCGCCCTCCTATGGTGTCCTCTCGTGACGTCATTACCTCGCGAACAACAAGTTCGATGGTGTTTGTAATTAGCATGGTGAAAGCTCGAAATCCTTCCGCTGTCAAAGCAACACTGCCAACACCGTTAAGATAAAAGTTCTTACATTCCTTTTATTTCCGTCGATGGGAAAAATTTGCTGACGTCATAGTCTGAATTTGGCCAATCGTGGCAGACCGACCAGAGCGACGCTTTGATCGCGCACGTCGCCAATAGTCATGCACAGGATGGAAAAGACAGGTAACTAGGCGGTTAATTGGGCTGCTTGTCCATGATGTTTTCGGCACTTTTATACCTTTTAAATGGCGGAGAGGTTTTTGGTTGTTCCACTCCCATTCTTACCTTCTGACCTCCGGTAACGTCACCTCGGGTGCGTCGTGCGTGCTCGTGCAGTAAAAGCACAGCAGAAAGCGACTAGTGCGTACTGGAGGCAGGGCATCTAAGGGAGGCGCCCCACCGTTCCCTCCGTGTCAGTGAATATGTATGATGTTGGTTTAGGACGTCTATATCTTTTTGCTGGTGATGTATGTAGTCGATTTGTTGGCGACTCATCTAGGTCACGATACCATTGCGACCTACAGAGAGCGCGTAGTGGAGACTGTCGCGTGACCTTCGTTGTCCTCCAGTCTATACGTGACCACCGGGAGCGGATCAAATGGCAGAATAATTTGGCTCGCATAACCTTACCGCAGCATTTTGATAGGCAAGGGTAAGCACCGAGAAGAAAAGCAACTGCTGAGCGATTCAGTCGAGAGGGAAAAAATCGCGAAATCGCGGATGCCCGGAAACGCGTACTAGCGCACCTAACGTTCGACGGACCCAGAAGGACCAGCAGGAACGAGCATTACGCTCCCAGAAGACCTGTACCATGGAAACCCCCGTTGGCGATCATCCGAACTGCCAGTAACTCAATCGGCATGGGCGGGGCACGCTCTGGGTTGCCGGGGCTTCGTGTCATCTGCGACCGTGTAATTCGGCGGTACGAATCGTCTCCCGAAAGCCGTGACCAGAGACGTCATAGACGTCGATGAGAGGCAGCCAACGCACACAACGAGGCTAAACGAAATTACCGTTATTTGAGAGGTCGTTTCCGAGACCACGTCGTGAATTGCGCGTGTTACTCCGTCCTCGCTTCTGCCGGATGTTTCAAACGGAGAAAAGGCACGCGCCTTTTTCTTTTTTTTGTTTTGTTGGTATAGCAGAGCGCGCTTTGGAGATTGAGGAAGTCAGCGTCGGTGGGAAGCGAGTGCCGTAATGGCTGGGTTTATCGGTGTTCATAAACTCCGTTGTGCCTGGACGCGATACCCAGAGAAACGAATAACTATAGATAGGTTTCTTGGTTCCAAGGAGTCCTAAAAAATTTACGCTTTAGTTTTTCGATTCAAATGACAAAACTTTCGTTTGTAGTTGACACTTGAGTTTCATTTCGCATTTTCGTAACATTCAAATTAACTGTCCCGGGAAAGAAAGTGCGTTAAAATAGCGTTCCTCAAATTCAGTCTGGCAGCATCGATCACTATCATCATCTTTGAGTATGGAACAGACAACGTTCATTGGATTTAAATCGCGCACCTTGAACGCTAATCAAAACAGTGCGTGAGCACTCTTCACTTCCGAAATGCCAGAGAAACCTGTCCACGAGTTTAGTAACGTTGATGGCGATTGTGCCGTACTCATGGCGGCCTTCTCGTGACCGATAAAGGGAGCAGTTGAAGATTCTCCCAAGCGGAGGAAACCAGGTCCAGACATTCGAGACGCGGCGCACGAATGGGACTCCATTACCGCGTGATCGTTTATTCCGAACTCAAGGTCCAAGCAATCTCTTTGCACAAAGTCGGCTCTAAATCTCCTTATGGCGGGTGTTTCATTGATGGGTTTATGGAATGGGGTTTCATTCTGGAGAGTGTTTTTCGTTCACGTTATCGAGAATGAAACAAACCGAAAGAGAACTATGAGGTGCAGAACCAATTTTTGTCTACCTTTAAAGTGTCAAAATGGCGGTGTTTGGTGAAATACATTTTCGTGAGCACCATTAGTACGGCATAAGTTAAACTGCTATTTTATCCACCACATGACCCTGAATTTTGAAAACGGTATATTGAGAATGGTTGTAAATGTCCTCGCGAGACGCTTAGTAGACTGAAAGCGGAAACGGCCATGCACACTGTACTTCGGTTGGGGGTGCTCTGTACAGCATTGTTGATCTTACAGGGTCATGATCGTCCAAAAGGTGTACCACGAGCTTACCAAAGTCTCTCCGTGAACAACGCATGAATAATCAGTAAAACCGTCTTGGGTGAAACGATAGGTAAACATTACTCGACATGGATTGCATCCAACGTATAATATACTCTAATTTAACGTTCATTTCTAAAAAAAAGGCACTACTTTTTTTTCCAAATAAATATGCACAATAATAAAATCGGCACGCAAGGAATAGGAATGTTTTCTTTATCTGACTGCCTGCCCAACGTAGTGACGAAACCTCCTTTTGCATTAACTGAAGAGCGTGTTAACTGAAGAGCGTGCTGAAAGAAATGTTCGAAATGCTGAAACCTCGAGCTGGCTCTCACTCCAGCTCGAGGTTCTTAATTTGCACGAGAAACCGTTAGATAGATAATTTTAAAAAAGTCCCCAGTGTACGTCAGTTATAGGCGCAGTTATCCCTCAATGAACGCGTTAAAAAGCCAGAAATTATTAATGTCGACAAATATCGAAAGCGACTACTGCTTTATAAAACGACACGTTCAGAGTAAAAACATATTCACGTGGTGCAATTTCGCTCGCGATTTCGCAATAACGGTGTCCCCCGTGCGGCAAAACAACAACAAAAAAGCGTGATGGAAGCTGCGATGTTTCACGTCGCATTTGCGAAATCAGAAACAAAATCGCACTACGTGGAACCCGATTCAGGTGGTGCGAATTGTCTTGCGATTCCGCAGCTGCGTCGTTGAACACCGCCGCCTCCACCGTGCTCTTTTTACCGCATGTCGCAACTGCGAAATCGCAAGTAAAATCGCAGCACGCGAATCAGACTTGAATCAGGCTTAAAGCCTGAAGGTCGATTCACACGATGCGATTTTTGCTGTAATTTCGAAACTGCGACGGCGGACACCGCAGTCTCCACCATGTTTCCCTCGCTGCGCGAGCAACATCGCAACTGCGAAATCGCAGGTAAAATTGCATTATGTGGATCTTCTATAGCGAAATCGCACGTAATATCGCGCATGTCAATCGTGCATAACGAATTAAATAACATATTACTTTGAAGCTGGTACAACGCGATCTTTTCGATCTCAGTCACGGGCAACGCACTTGGTTGTACTTTTTGAGTGGGTAGAGAAGAAAGGAATTTGGTTACTTTATTCTAGGAACGTGGGCATATATGCTCGCATGGTTATAATTGAAAGCTGAATACTCAGCCACGGCTTACGCTCAACGCAGTTATTAAGCACGGAACTCTCAGTTGTACTGGAGTAGTTTTACAAAAAAAACACTTGCTCGAGCACGCACGAGAAAGAGGGTGGTCTGCTCTTCGTGCAGAGTCTTGCGTTTGAACAGGAAGCAGAAACGAAGGCAGCCAACCTTTGCGTCTACCCACATCAACACAGTACCACATCCTTCCGATCAGAGCTCGGCTTTCTTACGTCACCGCGCGCTCTCGCCTTTTCCTTTCTCTCTCTCTCTCTCTCTCAGTTTCTCTCTGTTACGCGAGTGAAACTTAATATATTTCTCCAGCGGCCACGGCTTCGTAAGAGCACTCCACGTCCAAAACGTAAATCTCTTGACGAGGAAGAGGGGAAGGAGGCGGGGGTATTTCGAGTGGAGTTACTAGTGACACTAGGAGATACCAAGACGACGGCGCAATTCACCGGTAAACATTTTGAGCGATTCAGAAGCGCTCTGCACCGGCAGTGAGGACACGTCAGCTCCTGCTTTCATGCGAAGAAAACTAAAAGGAAGAGAGCAATTCAGGTGGTGGAGTTTTTCGGCCTATACAAAAACAAGGCCGCGCATTGCCTCAGGAAAAGCGCCTCATTGTTTTTAAAGTTGAGTTATATTGGAAATTGGGAGGTAAGAAATTATGTAGAAGGGAGGTGCGTCATGTTGGATAAACAATAAATACGCCTGTGTGAGATTGCAGCCACTCATTAGGCTACACTGCGATGTAACGACGTTTAAGCCATCTTAGTCTTCAAAATCATCGCTGCCGGTTATCTGAAGCTTTATTAGAAGTCAAAGGAAACGGTTTTCTTTTCACCAGAAAGGTTAAAACACTCCAGAACGCAACGAAATGATAACGCCTGAGCTTTTTCATCGCGTATTTAAAGTTCAGGAACCGGAATTTCTAAATTGTAACGATGGCCAATAGACTGATCTCACTAAGCGTTACACACATGCGTGACGCCTCCATAACTGTAGTTCATAAAAGGTAGGCGCCTGCTCACGAGATAACCCGTACCGCTTCGTGCTCTGTTCGCGCAGACATTCATCGGTGATGCTCGCTCGTGTGGAAAGTCTACAGTTCCCACGATGCATGGGGGCAGCTGTAGCGAAATTAAATTGGCAGGGAGATCGGTCTATTGCGTCCGTTATGCACCCAACAACAAAATGGCGGCGACCTCAAGAAAATTTGAGAATGAAGAGCCGATACTCTAGGCGTTGCTAAGTTAGTATCTCTATGTGGAACTTACGAGCAATCACGTACAAGGAAACAGGCATAGGAAGCAAAAAGGATATGGGTCTTTGTTGGAGGTCCCTTCTATCCTACTTAGCCGTGGAGGTGAGGGAGAGTTACTTAATAAACATGAACACTCATTAAGTAACTGGGCGTAGTGCGAAGAAACGAAGCAGACTACATAACATAGATGATAGACGACAAGGTAACCAGAGATGCTTAAGTATACCGCGGGGACCCTCGATCAACGCCGAATGGAGCCCACTTCGAGACGAATCATATTCCGACGACTGCCCAGTCGAAGAAACCCACCGGCGTGTGACGCCGACCACGACTGTCCCACCGGCCGACTCCCCAGGACCGACGGACCCGTCGGCCCTGAGGCCCCGACGAAACCACGCCGAGCCCGGCAAAGACTGGGCAACTCGGCGTCGACATCGGCCGCGACCAGTCTCCCCGGCAAAGTGGCCATTGTTCGAGCGCTGCACAATGGCCAGCGGGAGCCCCCGCCATTAACCCCCGGCGCCCCAGCGTTCGCTTTCGAGCCGCCCAGTCACGGAAGGGGCTTCGAGGTCCGGCAGGCAGGCAGAGCAGCCTCGGACACCGCCTCGCATGCCGAGTCGACCGCGCCCCGCGGCGAGCACGCGGCGGCAGCGTTGGAGCCGACAACGCCTTCGGGAAGTTGACCACCGTTGCACGCCTGCCTCGCTATCCTAAACCGGCCTATTGGTGGACACCTATAATACCCGACGCAGTTCGCGTATACACCGTATATATTTGAGAGGCGGGAAACGGTACCTTCGCCGATACGCTAAGTGTTCCGCCTGATACAACCCGGTAAGCAGGAAGTCTAAGTGGGGCCCGCGGCCGCGCTTTTTCTCGCTGCGCGCGAGCGGTGCTTTACGCAATCGATCGCGCTCGATGGTGTGCGGTAACGATTCACACGCTCCTTTGCTGCGGATTTGTGGGGGCGTAGCGAAGTGGCCGGAGGGGCGATGAAGTGTTCTATAGAGGAACGGTAACGATCGGTTCCGGCGTTCGACTTTCTCGGGGAAACCTTCGCGGCGTCGATTTTCGTGGGCTGCGCAATCGGTTTCGCTTAATGGCGTCTCGTAATCGGCTCCCCCAGCGCGCGGTGCTTAGCGGTGGCGAAGGCTTGTCTGCCCGTCGCGAGTATGCGCTCGAGCTCGAATGTGCCTTTAATCGCGATCGAACCGCTATTTTGAGCGGTTGATGGGTGTCGTTAGCACCTTCGCGGAAGAGAGCCATCGTTGCGGGTCTCGTTCGTGTTTGTCTTCCGTGTGCACTGGTTCTCCGGTGCTGATGGTAGTGCTAATGTGCCTAAAATCGCCCCTAAGCTTTCAATGAGGCGACATCGAAGCGTAAGAAGGAGCGAGCACTTATGACATTGTCCCACTCATCGAAGGAAGAACGGACACTCTTTGCAGTCTTATCGTATACTCAAAGATCGCAATCTGTCACACTCTTGAGCACCCCCAACCGATGACAAAATAACGTGCTGGCGAACAAGCGTCACTTTTTAAGCGTTGCTCGAGCCAATAAATGCCTGAAGTATTATGTTTCTGAACATGATTACGTTCTTCCTTGGCTAATGGAAACTGTACGTTTCGTCTCACATCATGGTGAACTCCAGTCAAAGCGACGGGTCGGTAGGTCCAATCACGAGCCAGTTAGAAGTCACGTGATTTACGCTCGTCAGAGGAATATGATGTGCGCCCTTTAACTGGCTCGTTACACTTTTCAATGGACTACTGCTCTGGCTACAGCCCATTGTAGGGTGTGACGGATTGTTCACAGATTTGTTGCGTAGACTCAGCTACGAGCGTGAACGCTTTCAACGCCTGCATTAGATTAAGTCAACACTGAGCGTTTCCTGGAATTCAAGCCAATCGAACAGATTCGCTCAAAGGAAATGTTTTGGGAGCTGTAGGGTGCCTTTATGTGCGCTTTGCTTATAGGCCTCCTGCGCTGAAGCTTTGAACAAACTGTAGCGCCCTCGTTTTGGGTAGTACAAGCTCACCAGATTGAGCCTCGCACTACTTATGGCATGTTGGTCGAGCTTTTAATTCTGCCTGGTGCTGAAGAACGAAAAGCACCTTTGGACGCCAAAATCGGCCAGACTCAACGCCGCAAGACAATCAAAAGTGCCAAATTCATGACACCACCGCTAGGGTACGCGTCTATTATCTCTGGGCGGTGACGTCGAAACACCTGTGTCGCGACGCTTTCATTTTTCTTTTTCTTTGTCATGTCTACTTTGGAACGCGTGAAACGGCATCTCATGGCTCGCGCTCTTAGCGTCTTAGCTTTGACGGCGTTCGGATTTTTGTTGTTTCTTTATATTTTCATCGTGGTCTCGCGCTCCGCACCAGAGCAGGCACACTTCTGCATGCGTGACTGTTTGAGACGCTAAAGTTTGTACTACCCAAAACAAGTCCTAACAAGGCCCTTTTCGCAGCACCCCCTGGGCAACGCAGGAGGCCCGAACGCATATTTTTATTTTTATTTTTGTTCTAAAGCGCGTGAAAGAGCGTGTCCCTGCACGCGCTCTTGGCGCTGACTGTGGTACGGCGGCGGTTTGTTTTCAGCGATTTCTTTGTATTTTTCCTGTGAGCGCGTGCTGTCGGCATCGTGTACCACAGGGATGGTATCACCCTAAACAGGAGGGCATTGAAGCACTCCACGGGAGCTGGATACAGTATGGTGCATGACAAAGACTGTAATCTATTCTGTGACCGTAATTACGAAGTGAAGCAACCACGATTATACGTAATTCTGTTGCCGCCTCCATTGCTCTCTGCCTAAAAGGGTATATTATATGAGCATTCAACCTGCACATACCAGTCAAACACTTCATGGTGTATTAACAGTGTGACCGCAACTTTAGGTACCCCGTGACCAGAGTCGGGTTAACCGTTGGCCTCCCGTCTTTACCACGCAGGTACACGAGCGCATGTCGGAGGCCGAGATCCGTCGCGTGTTCCGGGTGGCGTCCCGGGACCAGGTGCCCAGCTACGAGCTCGTCCAGCTCCGCGCCCCGGCACGGCGCGCGGTCAGGGCCGCCACGGGACACGCGGCCAGCACGCGCAAGGACGTCTCCCTGACGGCGTTCGGCAGACGCTACGCGCTCAGGCTGCACCGCAACAAGGACTTCGACCGCAGGGCCGCCAGGCTCAAGATGTTCGCCGCCGAGACGACGCCCAACGGACTCGCCTACACGCCCGTCAACCTCAAGGTACGCTGGCAGCCGAGGCGCGTATTCGGAAAACCGTGTGGAGCAAGTGAACAGGACAGCAGACCGGTTGCAAAACGTGCAGCTCCGTCCGCCGCGACGAAAGGAATGCCGGGATTCTAGGTAAAGAGCAGGGTCGAGCAGGCGACGGAGAAAACGTGGGCGAGAGCACGCAGGCAACTGCCCTCTTTCACTCTCACTCTCTTTAGTGTCACGTGGAATGTGCTGCGTGATACGGATGTCTAGGATTGTCGCAAAAGGTCTACAGTATTCCGACACCTGATGGGCGCGTTTTCGTGAACGTTACATCGTCTGGTTTACGAGGGGACAAAGAGGACAGGGGGGGGGGGGGGAGGTGTCAAGGCGTAAGCAAACACACCTCAGTGAGTCACGCGCTAGCCTTTAACCACCGGGTCGAATATTTGCTTCGCCGATAATTGTGAGCAAATCTGGGAGCCGGGTAAAGGCGAGCACGTGACACCCCCCCCTCCTCTCCCTGTTGGTGAAAAGCTAGCTGGCGACTGACGGAAAACCTACGTTTGCCTGAATGATGTCATACGCATTCGAAGTACTCGGTTATCTAGGGTGCTGTCTCCCAGTTTTGCTAACGTTAATGTTAAAGTTGATTTGTGAGTTTATGGTGTAGTTTATGACATTCACATGTCCATAGGCGAGTGTTAGGCGTCTCGTTACCATTCCGCAGCAAATAATATGGCGGCATTAGCCGACAAGAACGCCGAAAAATGACTCACGAGGCAAAAAGCGTGAACGTAACAAGCTACCTCCTGTATTCCTTAAGATGCCATTGAGAAAAGTGCCGCTGAATCTGTCATGTTAAGAAAGGACTCTGTGGCCAATGACGTAACAAGATTAGCTTTCAGTTGATAACGAGGCAATTCGATGAAGCTTTTGGCGAGTTGGATATAAGAGCGACTATGGTCCAGGAGGCTCACGGATGGCTGCGATATTTAGGATGACCATGATTTCAAGTAACGCCGTTGCGCAAGGGAACAGACGCCGGCAAGCAAGTGCACACACGCACAAACTTGCCTGCAGAGCACCAAAAAACGTAATGAAGAAAATGAACATCTAAAAACCGAAAAAATAATCACGAACGGTCTGCAATAAGCTAATATTAGAGTTTATTTTTTTTGTACAGAGATTTTTTGTTAACTCTAAGAACGGTGTTTTATTACGATGGGATGCAAAAGGCACCGGCGGAGTAACTGCAATAATGCTTAAAAAACAAGCGAGCTGGTGATGATTCATGGTAACTAAAATTAGAGTAATCGGAACGATCTACCAAAACTCTTTACGGAGTGCGATATGAATGAATGGATATGAACGGAAAATTGTTCTTGTCCCAAAATCTTCCAATAAAAAACAATATGTTACTAGGCAGGCAAGTTGGTCGTTATTGGACATACTAAAACCCGAGACAGGAGGCAGGACGTCTCCTTTAGGTGCCTCCACACGCGCTCGTTTCCATCCACCGTGCATTATTGGGTGTGCGTGCGCGCTTAAAGGCCACAAAATGCCGGAGTTTTTTTGTTTGTTTTTTATCGAAGCTAGGAAGCTGTATGCTAGAGGCGGGACAACTGGAACACCTCCCTGCCGTTCTCAATTTGTCAGTGACTTTTAGTATTAGTAGAGAGCCCTAGAACCTCGACGCTCCTAAGGAGATACATAGCGATCACGCCCCGGAAAGCGTGCTTTGCCGGGGATACTTGAGCCATTAGGGAAGCTATCGTTCACATGCTACAGCAAATTGCGGGCTGGGATAGATGATTTTATATATGGATTTTACTAATCGAATATCGTTTAGTGGGTCAAAAGAGTGAGGGTAGAAAGTAAAAGACCTATTTTTCGGTACGAAAATTCGGAAAATATACCGGATTCTTTCGTGCCTCCTTTTGTTCGAAAGATCTCCGCGTTTCCATGATACGTCCGCGGTACCCAAAGCACGTCAGCCGACCCCAGCTCACGCATTGGACACGATCACTGCGTCACTCGGACGCACGCGCTCGTCGCCAATCAATCCGTCGACGAATATTTGTACTTGCTTTCGTGGCCAATCAGAGCCGTGACGGCACTTATCATCACTCGCGAATGATGAATTCGTACGGCCGTTCCTAAAAGTACGTTGGGAACTTCGGAAGTCATCGCCTCCGGTGCCCAAGCACGTCACAACCATGTGTTCTCTAGTTTTACTATTGAGATGAGGATTAAAGCTAAGGAGGGAGAAGATGAAAATTCAATTTCATGACCGCTTTAACATAATACGACCAAGATGAGAAAAAACTGATTAAAAATAAAGGTTTTTGTGTCGTCTACTTTTATGTCCATACGTTCGCGATAGTCACTGACAGAATTAGAACGGCAGGGCGTTCACTCAGAACGCCCGGCCTCCACAGCACACGCTCGAGGGGCACGAGAAGCCGAGGCGTTGTCGAAGGTGGCAAGCTCGCGCTGGTGGAGGAACAAAGGATCTCCTCTCCGCCGCTCTCACCCTGTCGGTCCTGCCGTTCTTACCCTGTCAATCCCTAGAGGTACAGTCAGCTGATCGTCGCCAGGACGCGCAGGAGGCGCCTGACAATCCTGAGAGGCGTCTCTAACGTGCACCGACGAAAGAAAAAAGAAAAAAAAAGCAACCCTAGAGCAGGCGTAGTTGACTTCTTTGAATGAGTCATACACCTTGATGATTAGGTGTGTAAACATCCTGCCGTTTTCTCTCCTAGTACAGGGTGTCCCAAAAAAATTTAGAGTGTTTCTTTATCGCGAAAATAAACTAGGCATCCCCAAACCCTCATTCTCTGCCCGGAGGTAGCGTAAGTCACAACAAGACGCCAGTTTCAGCCCGATCCAATACCTTGTTCAAAAGTTATAACTGATTTTCTGAAAAGTGCGATGGGAAAATGGCGGACCGACGGAGTTTTCGAACACATGAGGCTCTATGGCGCCAGAAACCGAAAACGGGCAAAAGTGGCTCCATTTTTCCATTGAAATTTTCAGAAAATCACTTAAAATTTTTGAATAAGGTGTCCGTTCGGGCTGAAACTTTGGCATCTGGTTGTGACCCCTAGCGCTACCTTTGGGCAGAGAATGACCGTTCGGCGATAGTGTAGCTTATTTTGCGGTAAAAAGAAGAAACCTGTAAATTTTTTGTACACCCTGTACATGTTTCGTGACTGCGAAAATCTCATCTGCTTGCTCCGAAGGTTTAGTTAGCGATTTTCTCTAGTCTGCGCGTTGGGCTGTCGGTGTACCACCGCAACGCGGCTTGACAGTATGTGAAGCGAAAGCACGTCAGGCTCCAGTGTATTGACCTCAATACCGTCCCTGTCCAGTAGGTTTCAAGATCAACACGTAATGCATCTCGCGTCCATTTGCATCATCATGAGTGGCGTTATGCACGTTAAGGACCACACGATCTAAAAAGGTACTGCATTGTACGAAAACCCCTACATACACATTATGTGATGGATGGATGGATGGTGGACGTTAATGGCTATACCTCTTTGTAACGGGCGATAACTTGCGCACCTAGCCCTAAGTCTAAAAAAACAAATTTATATTTTTTTTCCAGCGGACAATTTTTTTAAAACCATCATTCAATTTTTTTGCGTTCTCCAGTGAGGTTACGTCATAAGTTGTGTAACTGACAAGTCGAGCAATGAGTCTGAAAAACAGTATTGTGCGCATGTTGTTTCGTTGTTCTTGTTTTTTGGTGGCTTAACCAGGATCTTTTTTTCATCATCAAGTTTTTTGAATTTTTCGGCAACATGACGTACTGTCCCCCTTTTAAAACATTTGACGTCCCGTTGTCAGTTTTGACAGTACAGCCTCTCGGCCTCTTAAACCAAAGTTGAAAATAAATTAACTTCGCAAAAAAACTATTGTCACTTCTAATTTGGGTTGCTAGTTTATATGTGTCTATTACTGTGTTGAATCAATTTTGAGGGCAAATCAGTGACTAGCAAAACTTAGCTGGAACTTTCATTTAAAGCAGATGCTGTGCGAATACCAGTTCTAATCGAATTGCGCAGTGGCAACCATAGCTTTAACACTTCTAAGAAAACCGGCTGCCGCGGCTTTCCCGTCCACTGTGAAGGTTATGAATGACACAGTGCTATTCTATTCGAGCCGGTATTCGCACACCCCTACTTTAAAGGGATGGCATTGAGGCACTGTAAAGTTTGAATTGCTGAAGCTACGCCCCCTTTCAAACGCCAGCTTTTTAATAAAGTGGTAGTCAAAAAACCTAAGCCAGAAGAGTCATGCGCATGCTCGTGCTGTCTAGAAGTTTCCGTGTCAGTTGGAGTAAATATTACTAGGTCCTACCCACCATTAAATTGGGAGTGGAACTTGGCATTTTTAGTTTTTGTTTTGCATTTGATATTAGACATAGTAAAGAAAACTTGTGGTTACATGCAGCTATCCGATAACAGCACCTAGCTGGATGTTATTGCAACGTGTTTTGCCGTCTTATTACACAATGTATCTATTATTTCGTGGCCGTTAAAGCATCCACTCATCTCCCCTGTCAATAGTTACAGCATCCCCTGAGTGTGTTTCTTACAGAATTGTACGTATTTAAACTCCTCTACTCAAGTTACTGTAGTTTAACTACGTTTCTGAGTAGTTTAGTAACTTTCTAATTACATTTTGATTTCGGTAATTAGTAGTTCACTTCAATTACTTTTCCGTGTAACTTCTACTTAAATTACAAATTACTTTCACATTGTAGTGGTAGGTTTGCTTATCAACAAACATTCCTGCACAAAAAGAGATAAGATGTTGGAAGATCAGCTGATATATGCTGAGGGGAAAGCATATGGCGTAGGCAGGGGGCTTGGAGGGCCCTAAACCCTCGAAACGTTTCACGAGCCCCGCACTGCAACAACCCTGCTACGCGGCGCTGGAAGCGGACAGACACGTCGCAAGTAATGCCGGGTAATTGCAGGATCAGCGCCGAAGACTAGCGTTTGTTTGTACCCCGAAGCTCAAGGAGACGACGTATTTGAAGAAAGGGCTTGTCCCCGCTCCTCCCCAACGTAGAAACACTCGCCCACTAAAAAAGGTGTACACACGGCATCCTCACTCAGAGGAGGCAACAAAATGCAGCACCCGCTCTGAAGCTCATCTGGTGCTCCTGTACTTTGTACTGTGCTTGAGGAATCACGTGCTAAAGGGCAACGCAAAGGTAACCTCTTTGCATTGCCTCTTCTCCGAAAACTAAAAATGTGTAGGTCTTCTAAGATTCGAAGATCGTTCGAGAAACCTTAGTAATTCCCCCAACGTTTTTACATAAAGAAATATTCAGCAGGCAGTTTGAAGAAGGAGGAAGTAAACAGGCGAGCCGGTTGATGTTACACATATTTGAAAAAACCGGAGACGACAGACGAAAAGGGGACAACACATAACGTCTCAGTTGAGTCGTTTTGTGCTTGTTCTACTTTTTCGTCCGTCGTCTCCGATTTTTTTTCTTAAATATGTGAAACAAGCAGTGTTGGGAAGTGCTGTAAGTACATGGTCGTTTTAGAAAACTTGTACTTTACTTGAAGTACATTTTCTGAGCATGTTCTCGTGCTTTATTAAAGTATTTTTTTTTTCCGGTACTTTCCGAGGAAAGTACAACTCCCGACTTCAAAGTACATTCCCTAAATTTGAAAACAAAACAAAAATGGCGTATTGTCATGCGAGAACGCGCTATCGCCTTTCGATACGTCATCTGGTGATTTAATGGCGGCTATAACACCGACACAAATAAGTGCCTTATAGGTTGATTCTCTTAAATAGTTCGTCAGCGAGAGTAAAACAACTACTCTGTGGCGACTGGACTTTATCCAATATTTGCCGCCATTTCCGAAAAGCACTGATGCACCTCCGATTAACCCTGAAGCTGAAGCAATGCATACCAGTTTAAAGAAAAAAAATTGTCTAGGGGATGAAAGCGCATCATGAAAGATTGTGTTAAAAAGCACTTGTACTTCACTTTGACAGTACATTGTATTTATAGTACTTTACTTCAAGGACATTGCACTCCCGGTGTACTTACTACTTTACTTGAAGAACATGACCTCTCACTCACTTGTACTTCAAGTACTCTTTAGATGTACTTTACGCAACACTGCGAACGAGCAAACACTGTCTGCAAAATCAAGCTCAGGCAGTGCTAAACCTCAAAGATGAAATGATACATCCGCAGCACATCGTTGACCAAAAAACACAAAAAGTAGAAAACAATTAGGCACGCAGAAGCAGAACCAGCTAGAAAAGCATTTCTGGGAAAACACAAGCAGCTCTATATTTGTCCAATAGAATTTCGCTAACGGATGAAAACCTTTGTGCTTTTTTGTTACCATAAAAATATATAAAAGTAACTTCCAACGTAATTTGCTACTTTTTTACGGTAGTTAGTAGTTTACTCAATTACTTGAGTAAATTGCAATTAATCTCCTATCGCACCTTCTTCAGTCAGTGACGCGTATGTTTTCCTTTGCGCAGGATGAAACCGCCCCGGGAAAAGGCTGGGACGGAGGCGCCTACCACGACAAGGCAAACATGGCTGCTCTGGTGCTCAGCACGGACAACCGGGGACGTCTCCGTATGGTGAGAGCACCAGGCTGTCTTCTGGAACGCGACCGAAAAACCCATCTGGTCCTGGTATCGAACCAGGGACCTCTCCATTTCCAATGGAGCGCTCTACCAACTGAGCTAACCAGGAGCTAGACGTCAGTAGAGCAAACGGGTTTTATAAGCCGATTTCTAGGACGCTTAAACTAACTCGAGCAAACTCGTAGAACTTTACTGACGGTGTTTCGATGTTTCCTTGTGCCTAAAGCGTAAACGAGAATATAGCCCTTGATTTTAGTGCATACTCTATTTTCCGGACTATAGTCCGCCCGCACGCGGTGTTTAGTCCGCCCGGTGCATATTTCGCATGCAAAACATGCACATACACAGCACACCTGGAGAAATGCCTGACTTTATAAAGCAGAAAGAGGCTTGTATCATACTGAAATCATCATTGACATTATCTGTCATTCACAAGCTCCGTCAGTCTCTGATAATGAACGATCTTGAAGAAAGAAATTTTCATATAGTCCGCTCACATAGATAGTCATCACCGGGTGAAAACTTTTAAACGCGTATAGTCCACGGACCCCAGAAAATACGGTAGAAAAGTTTTTATTGCATATTCCGATTAAAACCATGTAGGTTTGCCTCGACATTTTTCATCACGCTTCACTCGGGTTGAAACAAATGCATATTAGCGTAGTGATATTACAGTACGGAAAAATGAAAGTCGCTAGGACCAGGGTGTGGCAATATAAGCTGGCCCAGCGGCGTTTCGGCCGGGGTGACACACAAGCGATGCGGGGAGCCCCGAGTGCATTAAACTGATAAGTGGCTGAAATGGACAGCCGCATTACGTGTTGTCGCAATGTGTCAGTCGGCTTTATGGCTAAGCATGTGGCATTAGACCCCTTTCAGCATGTACTTGTCTGGGCCAGCTCATATTGCCCCTCACTGTACCTCTCAGTCCTCAACGGCCAGCCATTTCGCAGGAGGGCACCTTAGGACACGACCTCGTCATCTCTCCTCTGCCCGTCAACCTCAACGTGAGCCGCGACGAGACCTACTACGACGTCCGGGGAAGCGCCGACGACGAAGGCTTCCTTGACGAGGACGGCCCCGAACCACGTCACGTCGTCTTCAAACGCCCAAGCAGCTCCAGCGTCCCTCACGAATCACCCATTAGCGACTACGCCCACCTGGAGGACATCCAGTTACGGCACATCAACGCCAGTTCCTCAACGTCGCGATCTCGCGGGCGCCGACGACGTCGCGGCGTTGGCGGTGGACCCGACACCGTATGGCCGGAGGTCCTCCTCATCGTCGACTACGACACGTACCTGCTCCACGGCCGGAGTCACACCGATATCAAGAGGTACCTGGTGAGCTTCTGGAACGGCGTGGACCTGCGCTACAGGCTTCTGAACGGGCCGCGGGTGCGCATCAGTCTGGCCGGGATGATCGTCGCTAAGGACCGCGACGCAACGCCGTACCTGGAGCGCAACAGACTCCGGTCTCCCAACGAGGACGCAATCGACGTGGCGGGCGCCCTCACGGACATGGGCAAGTACCTGTTCCGGGAAGACCGGCTCCCGACCTACGACCTCGCCGTGGTGGTGACCAAGCTGGACATGTGCCGTCGGCACCTGGAAGGCGGCCGCTGCAACCGCGGCACGGCGGGCTTCGCGTACGTGGGCGGCGCCTGCGTGGTCAACAAGCGGCTCGAGAAGGTGAACAGTGTGGCCATAATCGAAGACAGCGGGGGCTTTTCAGGCATCATAGTGGCCGCGCACGAAGTTGGACATCTGCTGGGATGCGTACACGACGGTTCTCCGGCGCCCGGTTACCTGGGCGGCCCTGGGGCCCAGCGTTGTCCCTGGGAGGACGGTTTCATCATGAGCGACCTGCGGCACACCGAGCGCGGGTTCCGCTGGTCGCCCTGCAGCGTCCAGCAGTTCCGGCACTTCCTGCTGGGCGAGACGGCCACCTGTCTCTACAACTATCCGCACGAGAACCAGCTGCTGGCGCGCATGCTGCCGGGCTCCATGCTCAGTCTGGACGACCAGTGCCGGAGGGACCGGGGCACCACGGCCTGTTTCGTGAGTCACTTCTACTCGTAGCGGCCAGAACCTTTCACTGTCGCTGACGCCGTAGGAAGCGCAGGGTCGCGGCGGGTCGCGAGTGCCTTGTGATCGCCCCGCAGCCAATAAGATTGAGGCATCAACCAATGAAAACGGCCAAGGACCAATCACAACGCAATTGAAGCGGGAAGATGATTTGCCATGCCCTGCGTTTGTAAAGATCTCAGTGACTCTAGTTGCCTTTTGCTCCATGGTCACTGGCAGCTGAAGAAAAGCATGGCGTGGACTATTATATGCAGTTTTTTGCCTCTTGATTTGTTCTTCGGCGTTCTTATCGGCCATATTCGATCCCCAATCTCACTGGCTGTGTGAAAATGATTAGACGCTCCGAACTCACCTCCATACATGACTCCATATGTGACTATGGAGTAATGTATTTTAGCATCTTTCATGCAGTGTTTTTTCTTTTTAGCGGAACATTTGGCAGCAATATTACGACAAGGATTCATTTGGGATCCATGTAATATTTCCAATATTTCACTGTACGAAAACAACAACAAAAAAACCTTTCTTTATGTTATTAATGTTGTGTACTATGAACGTCCAGAGTACTATATCTTTCCCGAAGCAAGTAGTAAGAAGGAGCAAAGTAACGGTAACGTAACTCCGTAACCCATGACTCGAAATAAGTAACTGAAGTACGTTATCCGTTGCAGTTAAAGAAACGAGTACGTTACAACCTTACCGAAAGAAGTAACGCGTTGCCGGTAACGCCGTTATTTGTAACGGCGTTCCCGCCAACACTGGTTGTGTCACCCATCCCGCATAATTCTGGATACTGGGAAAAAGAGCCTCACTATATCTCTTCGCAGTGGGCGAGAGAATGGTTCATCACAATACGAAAAGGTACTCTGCAACGTGACTTCTAACTACTTTTTGGAAGTTGTGGAACATCATAAAAAAATGTTATTAAAACGTGTTAAGAAGCTTATTTAGCCAATGAAGTCGTTAAGGCCCTCGAAATACACAAACTGCTGTACACGAACAAAGCTGTTCATAAGCGAGCCCGCATTTGCCCACACAGGGTAGTGCGCACTGGACATGCGCATGAAACTGAATTCGGGAGGAGTGAAGCGTTCTGCGCACGCGCTAGGCCGACAGCATGTCAGAGAGTTGAGTTGGTCTATAGCAAGTTAAGAAACACAGGGCGTGGCTGATTATGCTCACGCGTCTGGCTTCTTAAATCGTTATTGGCCGTTCTTAGCAGCTAACACCAGATTCACTCCACTAAGGACCGATGATCAGCATACGAGGGTGCACCACGCCACGCGCTTTTTTAAGCTGTCCCCGACTGTAGGTTGAACTTGGTGCCGAACCTTAGCTCGGCGGGATAGCGCAGTCGCGGCGGTATTTCTGCAGTAGAGGAGTGTTGTCATGCTTTGTAGGATCTCGAATAATGCATTGCGCTTGGCTCCACCCATTTACACAGAAATAAATGGTGCACTCGTGGGAGAGAGAGCGCGGCGGGAGGAGTGAGAAAGGTCAGCCAGGTCGCGTAATCAGAAAGTCTTGTAGAGAAAGTCAACAGACCAAAATTCGGCACTCTGTAGTTGGCGCGTTTGGACGGGCGTCACAACGTTTGGTTTACGGGGCGACAGAGAGGAGGGGGGGCGGTTTAGGTAAACACGCCTCAGTGACTGCCGCGCTAGCCTTTAGCCGGCGCTCCCAGATTTGTTATCCCCCATGTAAACTAGACGATGTGATGTCTGTGCAAACGCACTAACCGGAGAGCAGAAATCGGCCTGTTGACTTTATACCCGTGCCACCACGGGCAACTTAATGCCATTTACAACGAATGACATTCGTGTGATCAACGAATCGGCTCGCGATCTGTCGCACGTGGAACGCCCACGCTCAGAGTGTCGCGCGCCGATCGGCGATCCTTCAAATGTCATCACGTTGTAAATGGCATTCGAGTTGCTCCGCGTGGCACGGGTATTATTTCGCAAGCTCTTCGAATATGCAGCCCTACGTCTAGACATACACGTTTGCAAGCAACTGCGCGTTCAAACCCAATCTGGCCACAGTGTGTCGAAACACGCTTTGTTGAGGTGCCGGCCTGGCAACCGTGGGCTCGCTTTGGCGAGGCGCAAAGTTACCAGATCAACTCAGTTGAGAAATGCCCGTGGACGCTGCTCCTGCGTGCAGTAAGCACCTCTGCCCCTCTCACCCCCATAGTTTGCCTCTCGTTCTTCGACGCGCCACCGTTTCGGGGATGGCCGCTATGGTAACTATACAGTGTATACTTTATGGAATACGCAGATTTTGAGGCACGGTGTCTATACTCCGTTCACCCTTAAGCTGACAGTGCGGTGAATGCTACGTGCTCGTTGGACCAGTCACATATCCGTCTTTCACCATGTTGTTCCCGCATCCCGCCCATACCAGCACGGAGAGAGAGCGGGATCAGGTGATGGAAGATGAGGCGGTCGATTGGTGCGGCGAGCATGTAGCTTCCAACGCACTGTCAGCTCATGTGTGAACGGAGTACAGATGTCGCTTCATCTCAGCGTCTCCAAAGAATACAGTTTTGAAACGCAGCCTCTCTACTTTGATTTATCTCAAGTCCGTGCGCTGTCAGAGCCTAGAAGACAAAGAAGCGCATACACACAGACTAAAACCGTAAAGTCACGGCGTACCCTCTCCGTTTGGTTGGATAAGCCGGTGGACGAACATGCGCAGAGAGACGGCGAAGGCTGTGACGTTGCGTTTTCGGCTCGGCTTGACTGGCCACTCACCTCGTACCGTCGGCCGCGCTCGGAGTACAGATGGCGTTTCAAGCGACAGGTGTTCCGATCTGAGAAGGACAAGAGGGGGTATCACTTTTTGCGGTAGTTCCACAACTGAGTTGATCTAATAACATTGGCGAGCACTTGGACAACTACACACCGACCTCAAGAACAGCGGCTTCCAGGGGCCGTGCTTGCAAACGTGCATACTCCATTGGGTTCTTTTATGAGAAGTGCACTTGCGTTGCGAAAGCTTCCTGACGGGCTTGCCCCACTGCGTGTTGCGCCTTTGCAGAAGGACTCCCGGGTGTGCGCGCAGCTGTTCTGCTACGACAGTTCGTCCGGCTACTGCGTGTCGTACCGGCCAGCCGCCGAGGGATCGCCCTGCGGTGACGGACAGGTGAAGCAACGTCACCCGCAGTCAGCCCCTTAGCGCTTGTCCGATCTGCCCCCGAGTTGAGACAGCCGCTGCTGACGGCTCGAGGGCGAAGCGCCGCCGTCCAACGTAAGTGGCGCTAAAGGGTACTAACGGCGATACCCTGCCGGCGAAAGGTAACTTTACAAGGGCTCCTGGTCTGAAGTGGCACGTTTCAGCTTTAACGTGTAACGTGTTGTAGGGCTGGTTTTCATGCGATGAGCGTTAAGCCACAGACCCACTGCTCGTACACAGAGGTCGGCATTTTACGTCGCCCTCACTCACCTTCACCCTTACAGCCACACTCACCGTAAGCCCCTCACTCACCCTCACCCCCACAGCTACACTCACCGTCACCGCCGCACTCACCCTCATCCTAATAGTCACACTCCCCTTCAGCCCTTCAGTGACCCTCACTGAACCTCACGGCCATCACGCCTTTCACGCACTCACCGTCCTCACCCAGTCATACCCCTCACGCACTCATGACACTCACCGCCCTCACGCGCCCATGGCCCTCAAGCACTCACCGCCCTCACACAGTTATACCGCTCACGCACTTATACCCCTCACGCACTCACCGCCCTCACGCACTCATACCTTTCACGCCCCTATGGCCCTCACGCCACTCGGGCCCACTTCAGAGGGAGCAATTCCGCCCAGAAACTTGACGTTGCAACACCAGCAACACGGGCCGCCCTCGTTCACACGCAGCAACCAATTTCTGCAATTTGCCATCAGCATCATGAAATTTCATTTTTCTTGCACTATATAGACACACAATTTCGCGCTATAAACGTGTTTTATGCATTTAAATCTCGTTGAGAATAGTAATGCATCTTTCTGAAACGGTTTATTTCCAAAAGCAATCAATTTCAAGCCAGAACTAAGTCTTTTGTTCTCATCATCATCGGCACGAGGTATCAGGTGAAAGTATCGCGTCCCTGATTGGCTGCAGCGCTTCAAACGTCTTTTCATTGCTCCGAGTTGCTCGCTTGTTTTGAGCCGCACTCGATCTCAGCAATTCGCGTCGATCTGGGGAAAGCCAGGGAACAACCCGGCAGCAACACCAAAATTTCTGAGAAAGTTGCTTCGTCTGAAGCGGGCCTCACGCACTCACCGTCTTCACGCCCCTCGCGCACTCATGGCCCTCAGACCCCTCACGCACTCACCGCTCTCACGGCCCTCACGCGCTCATAGCCCTTACCCCCTCACGCACTCGTGGCCCTTATGCCACTCACACACTCACCGTCCTCACGCCCCTCACGCACTCATGGCACTCACACCCCTCACGCTCCTCACGCACTCATCGCCCTCACGGCCCTCATGCACTCGCGGTCCTCACAATCCTCTCAGCCCTCACGGCCCTCACTCACCCTCACACTCATGAATTTTCCTGGTTCAGAAACTCCCTCGCACTCACCTTACCTGTGAAGAGGAGCGTGAGTGAGGGTGAATGAGGGCCCTCATGAGTGAGGTTTGCCGAGGTATGCTCGTACATCATACGAAAGACAGGTTGTTCGCTGCAGACATCATGAGAGAATATCCGCTGAACCCCTCACGCATGTTCCGAGCCTGTTTGCTCCATACATTTGTATGCTTAGAGCATGTCTTCAAGCAGTTTTTGTATGGCTGATGACAAAGAACCGTTATACATGAAAGGACAGGACTCAGACAGTGTCCGCAGACTGTCGTTCCCGTGATCAGTGTGGCCGCGGCCTCACAGGGGAGTCGGTGGTCGAACCCGTTTGCGCACCGCGGCTTGGAGCACGTAAAGGGAAACCTGGGCTCGGTGGCGTAGCCACCGAGCCCAGGCATACGCCATCTAATCCTTTAACATCCATATGTATTTTGCTCTCCCCCCCCCCCCAAAAAAAAAAAACAACACAAGAAGTTACTGTATATGCTATTGAACTCAATCAGTACCCCTAACCGTTTCGATCTGCATGAGCATCGTACCGGCGTGCGGTCGTGTATCACCACTGCGTGATAAGACACCAGGCTGGTAGTCGTTTACTGCACTGGCTAAATTTCTCGCCTGCAGCGTGAACCAGTGTCGCCGCACCTGAAATTAAGTCCGACCTTACGCTGTCGAACACGAACATCAAACGTTTTTTTCCATGGCGACAACCATTTCGTTGCAGCTAGAAATATGCTGCGTATCCGCAGGATTAACGTACACTTAAATTGCGTTACTTTTCCTAAGCCTACTGAAGCACCAGTCATTAGGGAGATTCTGTCCTCGAATGCGTTTTACAATGTAACAATATTAGCCATCTGGTCAAATACAGCTATAAAAAAAGTCGTCGACGAGGCCTCATACTGAAAGTGCGTTACTTCCATCTCTCGCTGCTCGTCTTAATTCACATATAGTTATCGCCTAATAGACGACTTCTATTAGATGCTGAGGATGTCCAGGGTGGTTTTTATTTTTATTCACATTTTTTTGCTAGTTTTTGTTGTTTATATTAATTAAGAATTTTGAAATTTTCCTCTATATGGTTCGAAACACTTCCCTATTATTTTGTGCCAACAACATATAAAGACAAAGTGTCATAAAAAAAAATTCGTGGGCATTATCTTTTTAAATATGGCGATATTTCGAATGGACCATCAATTTTGATCCAATTCTTTATTGGATGAGTACACCGTGCGACTCAGTTCGCCTAGACAGACATGAACGCTTTTCTCATGCTACTTATTCAGGTTGGTGTCAAGCACCAACCTATACTGTCTAGGACGCTACTACATGCCTACCGATTGTTTGTACAAGTTCTCTACCAACCCTACCAAGGAGTCATCGAACCAAGTCTCCGAGAGAAGTATGGATTACCAAAATTTCTATATTAAGATAATAAGTATGTATGGTGCGGTGATTTTTATCCATTAATAAGCACTACGAAAGACCCGTTCGGCAGAAAAGTACTTCGTCATAGCCACCTTTCTGGAACATTCCATGGTATAAAAAGTTTTCAAGGAAGTATCCAATTCTCGGGCAAATATATTTCTCAAAAGCGATACAATATTTTGTCCAAAAAAAGTAAATTATAATTGTGTGAATGTGGCTCAGAGAATTCAATGCAAAACGATGTGCAGAACCTTGAAATAAAAAATTAAAAAACTATACGCGTACAAAAAGTTTAATTACTGCCTGTTGATACGTCATGACTCTTACCTAAAATATAACCGGGGAACATGGCGATGTTTGTTGTTCTTCAGTTGAAATGCTCACTTTGGTGCGTGCGCCGAGGCGTTGACAGTCCAAGAAAGTTGGGGATGTTTGAAAATGTTAAGTGATCGCAAAGGTAACGGTTACCTTTTTAAGTAACGGACAATTACAATCCTTTTCAAATAATGAAGTAATCTAATTTAATACTTTTTCAACCAAGAGTAAATGTAATGGTGCTCGATTACTCTTTTTAAGAGTAACATGTACAAAACTGGGTACGACGGAAGAAAACTGCGTCACACTCGGATGCTACTTTGCGTGGTGAAAAACAGTTACCAAAAGCAGAAAGTAACTAATTACAGTAACTTAAGTAATTGCAATTATAGTATCTGACAGCGGAAGAAGAGAAGGATGTGATTTTTAATATGTTCACACTCCTCTCTTCGTAATCTGTTCTTCGGAGTTCTTATTGTCAAGCGATCTCATTGGCTGCGAAGACGTAATCATGTACTCGCTACGCCCTGCGTTTTTTTTTTCGTCAGTCACCATAGTTACAGCTCTGTCACAAATCCATAGTATTAAATGCCTGACGGGGTGCCCATCACCACTCGACGTAGTTTTATTAGCGATTCAGCTTAAGATTCTGCCCGATTTATGTATCTAGCGGTCAGTTTCTGGAATCTGACGCATATAGGTGTACCCCTGAGTGCCACTTCCTCTAAAATAGGCGCATTCAAGTCTTGGAATCATGCACTAGTCTGCCTAGGAGTGCTTAAAGCAAACAAAGGAAATCGACACATCGGCAACGCCGAATCGTGTGCCGCTCCTTTTCGGAGTTCTCACCCGATGGGGCCTCCGGCCCGCTTCACGTGCCTCGCAGACGTGCAAGAACGGACGGTGCATCGCCGAGATCGAGAACATCATCCCGGACTACACGCACGTGACGCCGTCCTTCGCCAGTCGCTCGGTGTCCGGCAGGGACAGCGGAGTCCGTCGGAGGGCCGACGTGTCCGAAGAGGTGATGGCCGGCCTGCCGCCGCCACCGCCGCTCCCGCCGCCTCGGGCGCCGGACACGGCACACCGGAGGCAGCAGGTTCGGCCACGGACGACAAGAAAGCCCCGGATGGCTTTCTCGGACAAAGGTGAGTCTTGGTTTGAGCAGGGAAAACTTAGAGAAGTTCCTGGAGTTCCGGAGATAAACGGTACTTAGAGACATACCCTAGAGACTGTGTGCGAAATTTCATGCAAAGAAGGTTGAAAGTATTAGTGCCTCGTTGGAGTCAGTATTTTCGTATCCTCTTCGTAACTCCCGTGTAGAAATCGGGAACGCTTACGAAGACCTTTTCGACTTCTGTAGGATAAAGGACTCACAGACCTGTGAGTCCTTTAGGACATGCAGAGAAAGATGTGGGCATTAGTGTCTTCTTGGAGGAAATATGGTCTGCTTCAGGGACTTTTCCTTTCATAACCCCTGTGCAAAAGTCGGGAAAGCTTACGAAGAACTTCTGGACTTCCGGAGATAACAAGGTTCACAGACCTTCTCTGAAAGGTCATGCGGAGAGGGCTGTAGGCAATGTTGTCTACTTGGGGCCCTATTTCTTTCATATCCCCCGGTCAAAAGTGTGGGATAGCTTAAAAGACATCCTGGACTTTCTGAGACAAACAGGACTCCCAGGCCATTTGTGAAGGGCCTAAAACGTTAGTGCCTCATTGGAGTCAGTGTTCTCTGCCTCAGAACCTCTCTCTTTTCTTAACCTAGACTATATGCGAATGTCCACCACATCCCCACATTAACTTTCATCGGTTTTCACCTCCCGCAAGCTGAGTCGAGACTTGCCTCGTAGACTAAACTTACGCCTTGGTCGACATCACCTCCTTCCTCGGAAAGGGAAAACAAGTAGCACACGAGGATAAGTGAAAAACACTTGAAAGGGCAGCGAAACAAGAGCTGGCAGTGGGTAATACAATTGTCCATCTTTTCCTTAGGAGGTAAGAAGATTATTGTGACGTCAATGATGACGAGTCCGGTCTCGCGAATGGCTCTTGGCTGTAGATCTGCATTTACCTTTTTCCATCCACTCAGCTGGCGCCGAGGCTTTGTGGTGCCATTGCTTGGCGTCTTTTGTACCCTCTTCCGGCGAGTTCGATTGAATGAAACTCGACCTGTTGCTCCGACCCTATTTTTTTCGTGAGGAAAAGGAGGAGTTATGTTTAAGTAACAAACAAAAAATACGTAAATGTATTTTTTATTTATTTTTTCTCAGTCATTACAGAAAGAATATAAAGTACTTCGCAAATGTTTTTGCCAAAGGAATGTACCTAGCATATCTAAACAAGGTCCGATATCTGAACAACACTTTATGAACTTGAAGTGGTTATCCACAATACTTCCACCTGTCCGAACAGGTGAGAAGAGCTGAATGATATACAACACAAATATTTTACGTTCTCTTCGAACGTTCGTGCCACACCTTTAGCAGCGGTAATGTAAAAAAAAAAGAAGTTATATTTGTTCTTTATGAAACCACCTCTAGGTATTACTACAATAAATATGTTTCGTTTGTGTCCTGCAGTACGCGAGAAAACTGCTAATTCAACTTTTTCCTTGGGGTGATAAACACGCATTGAGCAGTGTTTGTTAACAAAACATGAGGTGGTTCTTTCAAATTAAGGATAGTGTATCAGGTTGGAGTAAAAATCCAAGAATATCTTAAATGTATATCTTTACTTGTTTTTGTTTTTCAATCGTAGTTGTGAAGAAGAGGCATATAGTAATAAACACAGAAAACTTGAAATATTTAGACAAAAATATTGTAGTAACCATACAAATATTAATTGTTGCTTGGCTTTCTTTACTCGAAAGCACCGAGAGGGATATCTTGTATAGAGGAGCGGGATGTTTGCTGAGCTACATTTTCCAGGAAACCCTTCCATGCGGTTAGAATATACGGCAGCCTAACTGTCAGGATTAGTCGTACAAACTTCGTAATTTTAACTCCTGAACTATTGCTTATACGTTGGCAGCTAGACATTCATTTGAGTCTATTGGCCGAGGTATTTGACGAGGGTTCTGAGTGAAGGTCACAATTATACTTCGTTTCAGCTTAAGTCCAGACGCAGTCGATGATTGGGGCTAACGGGACCAATTAATCAGCGTCAAAGCGCAAGTCACTAGAGCTCTTTTTCTGTTTACGATTAATTCCAGTGATGATGAACACGTACAGAAACATGACGAACACCATGATGGTGCACTTTCGGCGCTGTCTGATTTGGTCCCACCAGCTTGTAGCAGCGGCTGCGTCTGGTATGGGCCTTCTCTTTCGCACTAGCAGAGCCATAGATCTAAGTACAGTGTAGGCCACGTTCGCGAGATCGAGGCTGTTGAAAATCCCACTACCAGGATCATATAAGTGGTAATGTTGAAGCAACTCTGCTAGGAGGGAAACTGAGGGAGAGGAGGAGTTGAAGATCCGCGGGGATATCAGAGTGCCTAGCTCTGATTGGAAGGATACTGGGTGGACGGGGAGACTAGCTGCCTTTGTCCCTGCTCGCCGCCCGAACGCGTTCGAACGCCGAACGCGGACATCCGGCGTTCGAACGCGAGACACTGCGCTAGGAACACAATACTCTTGTTCGCCATGATTAGCAGAAAGACAGTGGGAAAAAACAAAGGCAGCCAGCCTTTGCGTCCACCCACTAATCCTTCCTATCAGAGCTCGAAGCTTTGACGTCCCCGCGCGCACTAATCTCCTTTTCTCCCTATAGAAGAGAAAAAAAGAGCTTGCACTGGTAGTTTTCCCCGGGTTTTGTGGGCCTCAAGCGCCAGAATCACTGTGTGTTCACTTACCGATTGGTTTCTACCGACCATGCAAAACGCGGAACCAGTCAAAGCTGGTTAGAGCAACTTGAAGAGAAACCTCCTGAAGCATCAGAGTTTCAGTAGCGAAGCATCGGTTGCTACTTTCTCGGGTTCTCAAGAGATTCCTATCTTTATGGGTTCACATAAGCCCAACGATAATTCAATTCACACTCGCACAGCAGGCGCCTGGAATGCGTCTCCGACTCTAGCCACTCACAGCCTCAGCCAATCAGATTGCAGAATTAGCCTGTAAGAACGCCAAGGAACCAATCACGGAGCAAATAGAGTGAACCTTTAAGCCAAGCCCTGCGATTCTTAAGTTCTCAGAGAAAGTGCGAAGCGCAAGTTCGTCTGCCTCTTCGCAGGGGTGTCGGTGACGTCAGAACGCCGAGGTCTGATTGGCTCCGATTGAATGATAGTGGTTAGACCTCAAGGCAGCTATAGCATTGAGGTCTCTCCACTATCTTTCTCATTAGAGCCAATCAGAGCTTGGCGCGTTTTGACGTCACCGCAACCACCTGCAAAAGAAGCAGACTCGCATGAGCTTCGCGTCATCATTTGTGGCCCCTCGATTTCCGACTGATGACGTCACAAAAAAGTGGCACGCCCGTCGCGATCCTGGCAGTGGCAAAAAGTAGCGGAGGTGGATATGGCGGACGACCGCTCTGCTGTGGGTCGTTCTCCATCTTGGCAGTTCATGCTAGTCTTCTCATATCCAGGAAGGGGACGCTGCAGCGACAGTGGCACTTGCGTTCGCTCGAACGTTTTTGCCGGAACTTGTAATACCAACCGCCAGGATCGCGACATCTGACAGCATAGCACGCCGGATCTTTCGACGTAATTCGTTGCCACTTCTGAACCTGGTTTGATGCATGATGAGTGTAGGATGCCGTAAACACCGGTCGAAGACACATTCCAGGCACCGTACAAGAGGCAGAGGCCAGCCATCAGCAGTATTTGTATAAAACATATATGGAAGGCAAAGAGCACGACATGCTCTTGGATTTAGAAGTTGCTTCACCACATAACAAGGCACGCTGAATGAACGCGTTCCAGGAGCATTGACCTTGTACCCGCGTGTACCGTTTTCGGAGGCAGCAAACCAGCACAAAACCGATCGCAGTTGTATTCTCCAGAGTAAAGTTGGTTCCCGCAGCACTGTTTTTCTTACGTTTTCTTACGTTACGTATAAGTCTACCGAAACATTCGTGTCTCGAATGTCGCGTTCCAGGGTATGTCCCTGAACTGGTAGACACGTTTATTGTGAAGCACAGATGTTGCAGTGACTTATACGTAAGATTTCGTAACGTAAAGCAAAAAACTGGGTTGTGTGTACCAGCATAGGCTATGGTACCGGGCTTATCAGGAGGAAGTTTGCAATCTCGAAGCCGATGCGCGATCTTCCCGTTGTCGCAGCACAAGAGATGCGAACTGAATACGCTGTGAAACGTGTCCGCAATCACGCTCGCTTCGTTTTCCTTAGTTAACTCAGAAAACGTTTCATTGACTGATATTCTATTCTCGAGCCAGCAAGCTGTTACGAATCACCGTGAAAGAGCGCCTACGAAAAAAACAATATTTAAAACCGTTTATTCAGCCGTGCGCCGGGCACGCTACTAAAAACTGTGTTTATTCACCAGGACGAGCTCCAAGCAGACGGCGTACACATCGACGCCTGAGAAAGGTACTCATCATGCAATATTTCCTCGGTGGTAGGCTTAGACGCAACAGTTCGCTTCCTACTTCTGCTCGTCGCACAGGCCTAAGACCAGGCAGCGTTCTCCCAATTATACGGGCGAAAAAACGACAGGTCGCCGTTATACAGTGAATACCCAAAATTGTCCCCCTACAAAGAATACACAACGTGCGCCTTCCTACATCATTATATGCACGTCATTAACGCGCATGTAATGGACCCTTTCCAAAATTGCGCGCCATCTGGTTAATGCCGCGCCAGTTATCCGAGTTCACCGTCGTTTGATCACGTGCTCTAAGCATGTATTGGACAGGAGGGCTGTCGTCAGCGTTTGGCGTGAACTCTGCTCGGCTTGTATAAAAAAACTAGGGTATAAAAACTAGGGCTAGTGTATAAATATCCAGGTCTCGGATCCAATCACACTCGTCATTTCCAAGAAATAGTGACCGCCAATGTTGCTCGATGAGGTTTTGAAAGGACCTATGACGCTTGTGAGAGACGAGGCCCGTTGTACCGAACCGGCCAAACGGCCTCTTTATAGTGAACTCATAGCTCGCAACAACGTCAACGGTGACTAACTAACTGCTTTGTAAGAAACCAAAAGCAGGGAAGTAGGAGAAAATGGCAGGAAGAACTCTAGAAAACTCCTCAAATCGCAGACAGTGCTCTGAAGAAAAAAAAACATCTCGCCTTCCGTGCTTCATTTTATCGTATACGTACGAGCGTACCCAAGACTCATAGCAGCGGAAACATACAAGGCTGCGACCGTAGCACATCGATTCGACGATTGTGAATAGGAAGAAGAGAGAGAAGCAGAGGTACTGGAGCGCGTGTGATTGGTTCCCTCTCTATTTTATGCGCTACTGTCGTATCCATGTAAATGCAACCTATGGCCAATGATAGCTAAACAAAACGCAAGATGTGGCTCGTTCTGTTCAGGCTTCTTACCTCGTGATCTGCTCTTCGGCGTTCTGATCGGCCGATGCCGCACTCTCATTGACTGAAGAGCGATATGAGACGCTTGGGTCTCGTCATATTACGGGTGGTTGGATTGGTGGATGTTACTGGCTATACTCTTTGTAACGGACGGTAGCTCGCGTTACCTAGCCTACCCTGCGTTTCTTAACCCTTTAACGGTCGACGCTCTACATGTGTACGGTGGCGATTACACATTTAAAAGTGCCCGCCTAAACGAGAAACCGCGCTGACCGCGGGAGGTATTACTAGTATTTTTGTCTTTGGCGAACCATACACGTTATGTTAGCACGGTGTTCCGCTTTTCTAGGGCTATTTATAGTTTTGAAATTAGACGCTCTGCCCGCAGATGATACGCGCAAAATAGTCGCTTCGCACGTCGGCTGTTCTGGAGGTGGTGGCAAATGGAGTGCTGTCTCTTTCGATCCAGACTTGTAACGCCTCTCAGAATTGAATTCAGAGGATAAGAGCTTACCATTCGATGGAGAAACCCTGTAAAGTGCTTCCGGTTCGGAATCACAGACCGTCGGATTGTCGCGCGCGAGCGGCACACCAAAATTAAACCGAATGAAAGAAAGGAGACAACTTTTCGCTTTCAATATTTTCTCTCGATGCATCTAAACCAGAACAGCATGCGAGGACTATATGTGGTCTTGCTAGGTCATTAAGAAGGGAAAAAGCTACGCAGGGACCCTTTCTTTATACTATTCTCATGAAAACAAAACCCTACCAGTGGGAAACATTTTCTGGGAAAAACACTCGACCGTCATAGGGTCAAGCTGCTAGAGACCGTAGATGACACACAAGTACATGCGCACACACACTAAAAGCGCGAGGTTATGGTGCATTCACTGCAATTTATTGGTTTAGCCGATGATGTCACGCACGCACACAAAACACTCACACACACACAACATCTGTCGCTGCTTGATTTACCCCATTAGCTTGTAGAGTTGACTGCGCTGGGACGTAAAGGGGCACTGAAGTCATTTTTGAAAAAAAGGTCGTTTTTGATCTTATATTGTTTAAAATGTGTTAGTTCCCACATGTACCAAGTTCGATATTACAGAAACTGCCTATTCATCTCAGGGCAATAGAAAAACATGTGGACTCTTTTTTCTCGCGGACTACATTGTCTGGACCAGTGAAAGCCCTACAATACGCGCAGATTTTGAATGATTTTATTGTACCTCGTTTCGAAGAGAGTCTGATAGGCGCACATTCGGATAAGGCTCCTCTTTTTCTCCGCGGGCGAAGCCATCGCTTGCAACTCGCCGACAAGCGCCCTTCGTCGACCACTTCCCTCGGAAGAAAATTCTTCCCAAAAGTGCGTGTTGCGATCTTTGAACAGCGCTTTTTAACGAGGAAATAAGCTACGCATGATTGTAATGTCGGGTTTGTTGGGATGCTTAGAGCGTCTCGATTGAGTTGGAAATCGACCTGTAGCAGAACATGCGTCTGCCATATTCACCACCGCTCCTCTGACACCACTAGAATTGCGATCGATGACAACGTGACACTTCTATGACGCCATCAGGCGGAAATCGAGGGACCAATTTGTAGGACTAGGTAAGCAGACCAGTCGGAGACGCATCCCAGGGACTCGTGCGAAGCGTTTGCTGCCTGTGTTTTTCAGAGGGTTCTTTTCGAGTTCCGCCTACATAAATATTTCAACAAACAAAGTTGATTGGGTCTTCGCTCAAACAAAAATTACGTCCCAACTTGCATGCGCTCGCAGACGCCTGAAAGGATGCGCTGGAATTTTCCAGAGTGCACAGAAAAACAAAACGGCGTTTCTTTTAAGATATATCTTGATGCAACCCATTCTATTTCCTCCCACACTCCTCGACAGGCTGTGCAGTGCGCTGTCTCGGCTTTGTACACTTCGTCCACCCACTCTTGAGGGAGGATCGGTGACCGCATGTCTTAGCACACCACACCTTGAACCACGCGGAACGAAAGCTCGCGCTACAGAACCCAGATATCTTCGATTAACGCACCTCCCTTTCCCTCCCCTTGTCGGTTTCGATCTAAAGGAGCATCACAGCAACGTGCGGGAGTGCATCACGACTGCATGATGCAGGTCAAAGACCCCCGGCAACCAGTGGTACTGGACTGGCTACATTTCTCGTCTACGGTGGAGGTAGCAGACGCCCACCAACTTCCCGATGTTTAAACAAGCAAGCACATAACTCCAATTGCAATTACTCCCTCTCCAAGCATCTCAAGAATCCCTGGGAAACCAGAGACTACAGGATGGCTGTCTTAACAGCACAGCAACAAAACAAAGCAAAGGAAGAGAGGGTTGGACGTGAGCTCGACTATGACGGGCATGCGCTAGTCTCGGCCTTTCCTCGGTCGCAGAGCACGGTGGCTGGAAGGGCCGCTGAGCGCGAGGCGTGATCACTACTCGGCCTCCGTCCTTGAACTGGATGTCTCGCGATGCTGGCAGGCGCTCGCACTTAACGTCCCACGCGCGCCCTGGCAACACTCCCGTCCATTGTGATCGGGGTGGACGGCATTCTCACGCCAGCACCGCCGGCATTTTCGCGGTTCCGGGATGCGCTCGGTATTGTATCATGATCTTTAGATATTACTACTTACTTGTCTGGAAACTACCGCCGCGGATTCCGCCCTGCGCGGAGAGCAAGTTCGTCTGCTTTTTGTTTTTCAAGGGTTGTGGTGACGTCAAAGACGCCGAGCTCTGATTGGTTCTGAATGAAGGATAGTGGGTAGACCTCAAGAAGGCAGCTTACTATGAGGTCTTCCCACTATCCTGGAGACCCTGTTCTGGAGACTTGGACAGTCTTCGCCCTGTACTTTGTTTCACACTAAGTCCGAGAGATGCTGATGGTAGTCCGACAATCAAGCAGCGCCGAAAGTGCATTATCACAACGCTCGTCGTTTTTGTGCGTTCGCTCACTCTGGATAAACAAATCAATCACAGAAAAACAGCGCAGGAGAGATTCGTACTTGCGTCGTCGGGGCACGACAAAATTTTGCCAGTAGCGAACTCGAGTGCAGTCATCTAAAATAGCACTCGCAAAACACGAGAGTAATCGAAGCCTGGTCTGAAATACTTTTTAATAAAACTTTCTGAAAGCTTTAAAAGAGGCAGCTGATCTTTCGATTCTTCCGGAGTCTTAGACCCGAAAGTAGACGAGACCTCAAGAGGCTAAGAGTCAAAAGAGTGCAAGCGAAATTTTGATAGACACTATTTGCCTCGAAATTGGTCCAACGCACTAGTAGACACATCTGTACTAGAAACCGAAAATATGACTCACAATAATATATAGTTTTGCGAAATGATTGCATTCTTAAATTTGGTCTTTTTTTTTGTTAAAAATATAGTTAATAAGGGATGCAACAATTTACAAAAAAAAAAAAGAAGCGGGCAGCAAGCTGTACGTTATATGTGCAAACAAATTCCTAGATTCAAAAGAGTAAATGAAGATCAGTCAGCTGTACCCTCGGGTTTTATTTTTGAATCAGTCTTTCCAGAGAAAGCTTCAGCTATAATTTCCAATCTGTTACTTCGAATGATGCCTGCTAGGAGAAGCGCTCTAGAGGAGATAGAAAGAGGATGATTGAAATGCGAAGGGGTTAGGCTTGAGGCGCATGGCTCTAAAAGACTTCTCGACACTGGGGCAAGGGGGTAGGTAGGAAAAGATTGGCGAGATTAATTGAGGAAGTAAACACGGACGATGGTGAGTTGATTAGATTGGCAGGTATCTCCCGTCCCAGAGGGCCGTGCCAGTGCTGTGTAACGGTAAAAAGTTGCACAGGCCGGGACGTTGGTTGCCTACCGCTTTAAAGGGGAATTGAATTGGAGCCCCAGCCGCCAGGCACATTCTCAGCAGTAAATGGGTGTGTCATCCGGGCTTGGAGAGTGTCGTCTGGAAGTACTTATCCGTCGGTGGGTGAAGCGTGCTTACAATGAGAAGGTGTTCTGCGTGTTCCTGGGTTTTTTGCATATGGACAGTTAAGACTGGTGCCTTTCTTGATTCTGCTAAAAAAACTTCCTTGTGAAAACTACTCCAAGACGTAATCTGTGGATTGTTGTCTCTATTCGACGAGGAAGAAAATATGCCAGAATTAAATATATTGGGATGTAGGGAGCCGAGGCGGGTGTGAAAGAAATCAGAACAACCCCAAGTATTCCATGTTAATCTTTTGGCTGCTTGACGAAGCGCCGATGTCACATCTGTTCGGAAGTAAGAGATGTCAACGCTTGTAATTTTTCGGTGAGCACGTCTTGCGGCTTTGTCAGCGCTCTTGTTACCGATGACACCACAGTGACCTGGAATCCACTGAAGCAGAAGAATGTGACCGGCATTCGAGATGGTGTTTGCAAGCAATGTGATTGCATAGATAAGTACAAAATACACACCATGTTTTATTATTGATTAGAGGGCTTCTAAAGCTGCTTTTGAGTCAGTAAAGATAACCCATTAGCCAGGGCTTAGAGCATTTATGTACTTCAGTACTTTGTGAAATCCCCATCAGTTCTGCAACTGTTGGCGATGGTCGGCGAGGTAACTTAATGCTCAACGTTGTTCTTTTCACTTGGTACGAAAACTGCAGCAGGTGAATTGGACTCATTTGTTGAACTGTTAGTAAATACTATATATATGTAGCAACTGTACGTTGTGAAGATCATCAAAACTGCGCACTGTTGAAGTACTGATGATGTAAAATCAGCTTTTGCTTTTATGCCATGAACTTTGTTTTCATGCTTAAAGTGGAAACATTTCACAATGGACAGTCTGGATTTGCGATTGGGGCAAAGCCCGCGGGCAGAAGCATCGTGGTGCCCGAGAATCAATTCCTAAAATTCGGGAAGTGTTTCCTATCGGAAGGTAGGACGGCAAGCTGGTGCTTTGGATGTCTCGCTAAGTGTGGTATGTGCACTCTACGATTTCTTGAACTTAAATAACCGGAATTGGGTATTTGCGGGCCTCGGCAATAGCGGCTGTATAGAGGCTGATCGCGGAAGGACTAGACATGCACGAAGGGCTTGGGTTTTGCGGACTACGGAGTATACGTATATGAGTGTTGCAAGTTCCATCGACGTGCTGGGAGGTTCTGTGGCAAATAGACCTGATAAATATTAAGCGTAGTGGAAACGGATGAACCCTACGCAGATCCGCTCATGAAACGTGCCATGATGATGAATAGAGCAAGTTTCCTTTTAAGGTGGACCACCTGACGAGTCCAAGTGACTTTTGTCGATTACAACTCCCAGAAAAATGTAATATGCGTATACGCATGGGATAACGTTCCGGATATTGTGAGTGGATATTGCTTCATGTCGCGTCGGGATAAAGCGATTGTCGCTGATATTATATGCTGATATGTTGGGACCATATTCAGAAAGATACTTATTAATTATGTTATTAGACTTGGGAATATGGCGTATACATGAAACCAAGTAATACTTGGCGAAGTCCTAATACAAATAGCATTAGCATAAAACGACGTTTTGGCAGGTTTCGGGAGCTGTTTAGCAAGGCCAAAAATGGAGAGATTGAAAAGTGTGGAACTCGAGACGCCACCATGATTCACACCCTTACACGTTTTGTGTGGTCTTGTGTCTCCCGCATGTCTGTTGTCACGAATATTGCACGGTCCCTCGGCGTAGCTAGGCTAGCCACGTGTAAAGGCGATGACCAAAAACCCAGGTCTCTCGAGGCGTTGAAGATTGCTGCACGGAGGAACGGGATCGAACCCGCTCTTGCATGGTTCTTATGAATATTGCAGCGCACTTATATGTTATATTTTTATAGTTTGATTTTCGATATCGCTCACAACCTTGATTACCCCGTCTCATCAAGCTGCGGCCCTTGCGAAATTCCGACATGCAGTCGGGGTAACACTACTCGTCTTTCAAGATACCCCACCATATACGGGACAAGAATGATGACGCACCATAGGTTCGCCAATGCAGCTGGCGACCGCACTTCGTCTGTACGACGATAAGCTCATATTATACTTTCCCGGCTTTAGTGAGGGAATGATTCTACTAA
>JAZHYW010068350.1:0-56513 GCA_037355805.1 Ixodes ricinus
CAGTGGAACTAACAAGGTTAAGAAGGCTGGAATCCAGCTCGGGTGTAGCTCTACACATTCGCTTGACTGGCAAACATTATGTCCATCTAAATCCAAAATTTTACGTTTATGTTGCGGCGACTTAAAGGGGCACTGACACATCAAAATCATATTTTTTTTATTATCCGAAACGATTGAAAACGGTGCCGGGACATTACCCTCAAAATTCGAAACTTGGGAATTCAGTATTTGTGAATTAAAAAAACAATTTCCAAATGCTGAATTTGAAGTTCCCGCGCGGTCCCCGGCAGTGCAGTCAGTCAAATTTTGCGGTCTCCTGCGACTCGACTTTCTCTCGGACCTCCGCTGACCCGATGCGAGGAGGAGGCGAGCTGGCGGGATAGAAGGGAGCCGGCGCGGGAAAAAACCGGTTTCTTCGCCGACACGCCGATCTGCTCGAGCGCCGCCAAAGAGAGGACACAAATCTAGGAAGGGACATCTCACCGAACTCTGATTTTTGGTATTTCAAAAAGAAGGGCCGTAGTGCGTTCGCAATTGCGTTAAAAAACATGTTTTACGATTGCCATTATTAAATGTTATAGAAATGTCGCCTACAAAGCTTCTAAATTTCCTGATTTTTGACGTCATCGATCATAAGAAGCAAGGAGGTAGCGGCGGGAGATTTAAACGCCAAAAATAAAAAGGCGCGCGCGCGCGCGAGAAAATTTTTTTCGCGATGCGGTTTTTTTGCGTGTTTATGACTACAACTTGCGTCGTTTTAGACAATAAAAAAAAATACGACCTTTGGGGTGTCAGTGCCCCTTTAAGTTCGGTCTGCCTACAGCGGTATGGCGACACTCTTGTAAGCCGTATAGCAAGCAAGTCAGTGGAGTACAACTGCTAGCCAGAGATCTTTAACATGCATCACGCAGTACCGTTTACACGACGGCACGCCGGTACGATATTCATCCAGATCGAAATGGGTGGGAGTGGGGATTGCACCCGAGATCCCAGGGATTTCCGCAGAGTAAGCTTTCGCTCTACATTCTCCGAGCTGCACTGCGTTGACATAGTCGGCCTTCAATCTTCCCCTTAAAAACGAGGAATAATTTTGAGACATATTCAATCAGGATTGTCTCATTTCTCGTTATCAACTCGCTCTTTAAAGATCGTCAGGCATTCGCTGTTTCCACTGTGATTCTATTCTTAGTTGAATAAACTTAACCCCAGTCGCAGCCTTTCCCAATTTCGACAGTCTTATTGCAGCGTAGCTGAGAATTTTAACTGCCTTTAAAATGCCTCTTTATTGCTTCACTGACCCAATCCAGGCGATCGAACTATTTGCTGCTTCAACCCACAGCCGCGCAGAAAAATACAACGGAAACACTCAAAAGTGTTGGGAGGCCTACTTCCGGTAGGTATTCCAAGATACGCGGCGCTCATAAATAAGGCGTTTTAAGCCGGGGTAAGGTAGTTCGGGACGCGCGGGTTAAATCGAACAGCCCATTTTCTGACACGTAAATCCCAAACTGCTTGACTCGGCTGGTCGTTCAAACTTTCGCCTCTCATCACTGGTACCATAAAAAGATACCGCAGAATTTGTTTTTCTCTCTCCCTCTCTCTCTCTCTCTCTCTCTCGCGAGGCCTTCACTATTTGCACCAAGTCAAAGTTACTATATTCACTTCTAAGACGGCAAAGTGTAAGAGCCACGGGGATTGATGAGATCCGTGCATCACCTGATTATCGCACCACAGCTAATGAGACCGCAGAATTATCTTGGATAAAAACGCCGGAGAACGAACCGCAAAACAGAAACCGTCAACACAATGACGCACGCCCTGTTTTCCTTAGTCTGCGAGTGACTGTACAAAAGAAAAGAAAAGCGCAGCGCAGGATCGTGGCTCATTCACTCTGGGCGATTGATTGAGCTGGTGATGATAACGAACGTACAAAGACGATGAGAACCGTGACGATGCACTTTTGGTGCTGATTAATTGGCTCCAACGGATCGCATTGTAGGCCGCGATCATCAAACTTAAAAAAATCACTCGAGTGTTCTTTTTTTTTCTTTTTTTGTCGAAGTTTTGTTTTGATCGCATATTGCTTGTTGGCCTTTAGTCAATGCAAATCCACAGTTCTAAATGGCTACACGCACTGGTAAACTCACAGCGATAGAAATACACGTGCACTATTTTTTCTCGCGGAGACCCTCTTCCAGGTTCCCATAAACATAGCTTCAACAGCAACAACAACCACTTTCGCAAACTGTGACCAACGCAAATCGTTCATTCCATGGAGATACTGAAAGCTACTATTACTGCTCTTTTTTAGGCGCTTTATGCAGTATATTGTGACGAAAACATCTAATCTTTGGGCGTAGGAGACGTACTACAACAATTGTCGTTTGCATGGATGGATGGATGGATGAATACGGCTGAGCCCTTTGGATCGGGCGGTAGCTTACGCCACCTAGCCAATTTGTCTTACCATTTAAGCTTAGAATATTTAAATGTGAAAACTATATACACTCTGCACTGAACAGAAAGTGAGGCTATAAAACCCCCTTGCCATCAGTTAATAAGAAAATACCTAGTTTTCTCGTGCTTTCTGCCACCATTCACTTAATCTTTGCTTGGTAATCTCTACTGTCTTGTAATCCACTTTTCCTTCGCTGTCTCTAAAACCCAATGACTTTATTAAATCTATGTTGTCTTCGGTAGGCATAGGGTGAAGCCCTTTACAGTAGAGTATCAAGTGCTCAGCCGTCTCGTCCACCTCTCCACAAGCAGCGCACACTGTATCCATTTCCTGGTACTTCGCTCTGTATGTTCTGGTTCGCAAAACACCTGTCCTTGCCTCAAACAACAATGAGCTTCCCCTAGAATTATCATAAATGCTTTCTTTGGCAATAACTGTTTTGTTTAATCTATAGCTTTCCAGAGCCCTCTTTGTCTGCATTCCCTCTAGCCACCGATCTCTTTCTGTGGCCTTAACTTTCTTCTTAACGGAGACCTGCTCTTCCGTAACCCCACTATAGCCTAAAAACTTTCCTCTTAATTTCCTAGTGCGCTGTCTCCACTTTGTGTCTATACTCCTCATGTATAAAAAGCTGAAAACCTTTCGTGCCCATTGCTCCCCATCCATTTGCCTCAACCGATCCTCAAATTCTATCTTGCTCGCAGCTTCCCTGCCCTCAAATGACGCCCATCCCATGTCTCCTTGCACTCCCTGGTTTGGCGTTTTGCAATGTGCCCCCAAAGCCAGCCTACCTACTCCGCGCTGTTTTATTTCTAGTCTTGCATGCACTTCGGATTTCATGCATAGCACTGCGTTTCCAAAAGTTAAACCAGGCACCATGACCCCTTTCCAAATCTCTCTCACCACCTCATACCTGTTATAATTCCAAAGTGCTCTATTTTTCATTACAGCTGCATTTCTGTTGCCCTTACCTATTATATACTTTTCATGCTCACTGAGATATGCTGCACCATCACATATCCATACTCCTAGATACTTGTATTTACTAGCTCTCTCCACTGTAATATTCTGTATTTTCAGCCTCTCAACTTCATCATTGTTAAAAATCATGACTGCTGATTTTTCACTACTGAATTCTAAACCTAATTCCTCCCCTTCCCTGCCACAGATGCTCATTAATTCCTGTAAATCTATCCTGTTGTTAGCCATTAGTACGATATCATCTGCATACATCAATCCCGGTAAGGATTGCTGAATTTTTGGCCTAGCTTACTGTACGAAAGGTCGAATCCAAGCCCACTCTTCTCTAGTCTATCCTCCAATCCTCTCAGATACAACATAAACAGCAAAGGCGATAACGGGCACCCCTGCCTAAGGCCTCGTCCTATCTCTATTTCCCCCGTTGCCTTTCCTTCCCATGTTATAATCACCTTATTATCTTTGTAAATGTTCCTCAATATTGCTGTTAGTCCTTCATCTAGGTTTAAGCTCTCCACTATGTCCCACAGATTCCTTTGGTTCACATTGTCATAGGCACCCTTGATATCCAGAAACGCCAGCCAGAGCTGTCTGTTTTCTTTTTGCGCTATTTCTATACACTGTGTTAGAGAAAATATATTGTCCTCCAACCTTCTTTGTTTCCGAAACCCGTTCTGTAACTCGCCCAGTATGCCCTCACAATCTACCCATTCCTCCAGTCGGTTCTTTATAATCTGCATTACCAACCTGTAAATAACTGGTGTCACGGTTATGGGACGATAATTCCTAATATCAGACTTATCTCCCTTTCCCTTATATATCATACTCATCCTACTAAGCCTCCATGCATCTGGAATATTTCCTTTTGTTATCATAGTGCTCACTACCTCCCTTAGTTTTGCCTTAGATTTAGGACCCAAATTCTTCACCAGCTTGATTGGGATACCATCTGTGCCTGTTGACGTGCCACTAGGGACTCTTCGTTCCGCCTTTTCCCATTCTCTTTGTCCAAAATCCGCGATGTCACAAGCTGGACTGTTACTTCCTTCGGTTCTCGTATCTTCCACATGTACCTGTTCCCGAAATTTCTCCTCCATCACTGCTCCTATATATCGTATCGCATCATCTCCCTCTAATTGATCTCCCTGATCCGAGAGTATGAACATCTGTCTAGCTTGCGTCGTTTTACCGAGTGAGTTCAAGTGCTCCCAAAACTTCTTGGCTGCGTTTCTATCTTTCTTGCTTACATTACTCATCCATTCTACACCCTTTCTCTGAATTTTCGCATTGATTAAACTGGATGCCTCTCGGCGACATGTTATAAAAGTGTCCCATCTTCTTTTTATTTCCGTTTCTGACTCCCCACTACGCTTGGAATACCTGTGTTCTCTAGAGGCTTCCTGACGTTTTTGTAATGCTTGCTTCACTTCTTTGTCCCACCAGCTTTTTGGTCTATGTCCTTGCTTCCCTTTTCGTTTACTCTTAACTTTGTCTAGTTCCAGAACAAAAAGTCTAGTTAGGCTCTCATAGGTCCAATCTGTATACCGTTGCCCTGAAACTGCTTCCTCTATTCTTTCAGCAACTATTTCCAACTCTTTGTCGCTGCAGAAAGTTTGCTTTGAATTATGTTGTGTAGGTTCAGCATTTACTTCTCTGGCAAAATTCAGCTTAATACGTTTGTGATCACTACCAAGACTTTTGGAACCTTCTTCATCTATTTTCATTACTTGTAACTTACCATATATTTTGTGTGACATGAGTACGTAATCTATAGTTGAATGTAGATTGCCAGTTTCCCACGTTATGTGCCCGTCACACTTCTGACTGGTATTACATAAAACTAAGTCATGCTTTTCCACCAGTTCTAGTAATAAGCTTCCAGTTGAGTCCGTATATCCATCCAGACCCTCGATATGGGCATTCATGTCTCCCATAACCGTGGTGCATACGTCGTCTGACTGCGCCCCCTGGTGTCTGATCCAAGGCGCAGAAGGAGGGGCGTCACGATCTTTGATTATGTTTTTGATAGCGAAATCGGCCGCCCATGAATGTAATTTTGGAAGTTTTTTCATGATGCTTAGAGCCTGTAGATTGAGTTATCACCATAACTAAACAATCTCAAAATTCCCTCGGGTGCCCCTATAAGGTGAAACGGAGTTTAGGTCGACAGGCGTTCGGCTGCCTGTGGCCAAACACCCTAGCCCAATCGGCGCCCGACTGCACGGATCCCCCAAGGCCGGCTGCAGTCCGGACTTTCGCTCGACGTCGGACTGCTACGTGCGGCCTCGTTTATTTCTCTTCGTGTCCGTGCCGGAGCGATTGTTCCACGGATTGTTCTCCCGGCGAGCAGGCCGGAAGCCAACTCGTTGCGAGCCAGCCGAGCCGAGCCAGGCTTCACCGTCGGGGTCCCACGCATCCGGATTGCTACGCAAGTCCAGTTCCGCGTCTCTCCTCTTCTGCGTCTCCTTGGCGGCGCCAATTGCATGGCGCCCGCTTCGTGATCTGCTCTTGGGGACGAGTGCGCCTCGCCGCGTCCCACGACCGGGGAGCTGCGCTGCACGGACACGCTTAGACCGAGACGGGAACTGCCTGCCGCCACCTCGAGGTGTTTAACCAGTACCACCCGGAAGACAAAGACCTGCGACCTTTCCACCCCAAACGTCCCGACTAGTGGATCCACACACTGCCGCCTATACGGACCGCAAGTTCGCCTGCCTCCTGCACAGGGGTTGCGATGATGTCAGAACGCCGAGCTCTTATTGGCTGATTGAAAAAAGAAAATAGTTAGTAGACCTGAAGGCATCCAAAAATTGATCAGATATACTCACCATCTTTTCAATCAAAGCCAATCAGAAATCAGCGCCGTTATGACGTCATCACAACTCACGCGCTAGAAGCAGACGAACTTGCGCTCCGCATACCTTGCCGTCGGCGCCGCCGTCAGCGCTTCTTGCAGCGTCTCCTCACAACGAGCGCGACGCTATAACACGCGTCGACGCCGAGACGGACGCGTCTGCCGCTTTCGCGACGTCTCTTGTGGAACTTCAGCGTGTTCGCCGTTCGGGACGAATCGGGGATCCACGAACGATGACGTCATGCGTGCCGGCCTTGTCTTCTAGGTGGCGGTGTTGGTTTAGCCCGCGCCCTTCGTGAGACTGCTCTCCTTTATACGCCCTTTCGTGGAGAGAATGCGCGACTGCGCTCCTATCGCCGTAATCAAATTAATTCTCCGGCCGGGTAATGTAAGAGACTACACGTCGGATGGTTTCGTGATGTAATTAATCGCCCCGCAGCACTCGCGTGTATACTCCGTATCTGCGCTCGATTCCCACGGGAGTGAACGTCGAAATGCGAGTGCTCTGGCCTTTATTCTTCCAGGCGGTGTCGGCCAAACTGCCTACTCAATGCAGACTCCGCAAAAGTGAGGTTTTTTCTTATACTCCAGTTTCACATTGGAGAGTTTTATAGAACCGTTTTTTCACACATCCGATACGAGCACGATGGGCCCTCCGGGACGGACTGCGCATGTGCGAGTCTTCTGCGGTAGCGCATGCGCAGTTCGTACCGGAGGGAACTATCGCACCGTATCAGGATGTTCGAAAAGGTTTCCTCTAACTCTCTGTTAAGGCGGACCGAAGCGAACGTTACGATCCGAAGTGGCCATTCAAGGAGCGCCAACAGTGTATGCGGAGAGCAAGTCCGCTTCTTGCAGAGGGGTTAGGGGTGACGTCAGAACGACGCCGAGTTCTGATTGGCTTTGATTGGAAGGATAATGGGTAGAGCTCTATATGCTAGATGCCTTGAGGTCTACCCACTATTTTCTTTCAAGCAGCCATTAAGAGCCTCGGCGTTCTCGACATCGTCGGAATCCCTGTGCAAGAAGCTGACGACTTGCTGTCCGCATAGTCAAGGCGCTCGTTCTCTTCGCGTGTTTGCTATCACCGACCAAACCAATCCAGGACAGGGAATGCACCGTGATCCGGCGCTCTTTTGTTTTTGTGCGTGATTATTTTTAGCCGGCGAAAGCGGACGCGCAGAGACGACGATCACCGTGGTGACGATGCACTTTTGAAGCTGCTTGATTGGCTCCGTCGGTTGGCATCGTTGGCTGCAGTCGAACCTAATCTTGTAACGGAGTGGAGAGCGAAGAAGAAACTGCCGTGAAAAAAGCAAGCCTCATCTACATGCTGTCGCGTATTTGATGGGCGGAACTTGTGTATGTTTTGGGGCCATTACATGCACATCTTGTCCTCGCTGGCTCTAGAAAATTTATGAAAATCCCTGTCTCGGAGGAGACTGTCATCCTGTTGACTAAATATCCAGACTTTGGAGGCAGCTCACTGACAGCTTAGGAGAAAGTAATATTTGTGGAAGTTTTATTCACCATGTACACGCATGGAGGGAAGGGTGGGCTACTACAGGAGCTTGACATCCCCAGCCTCCCCCCCCCCCCCTTTTTTTTCAGGCACTCAGCAGTGGGGACGGAACTGATTAATAAAATAAATGCGCCGGTAATACACCTGCAACACACGCTCAATTATACGTATAGGGCGGTACTTTCCTCGTTGAATATAAAGCAATGAACAGCACTTACTGACAATGGTTTACATGGAGCAAAAAATAACTATTCAACCATTTTCAAATTGAGCGTAAGATATTATTTAATACAAAACTCTTCCCTGAAAAAAGTAAATAGAAAAATAAAAGATTATTGAAGAAATAGGCAACTCTGGCAGTTGTCAAGATCGAAAGAAAATAATCGCGAAGCTTTTGCGTGTTCCAAGATTAGATACCAATATTGGTACTTATAAGTACGTTTAATAGAGTAGGTATAAAGCTCTTTGCGTCATTTGAAGACAGTAGTCTGTGCGTGGCACGCCTACTAACCAAACGTCAGGGCTTGGCTATATGTTCAGACTCCTTGCTATTGCGATTCCTACTCCGGCATTCTTGATGTCTAATGCTGCAGAGTCGTTGGTTGTAGGGTGATAATAAAATGCTCGGCATTCTACTCGCCCGCTGTTTCTTAGGCTGTCAGTCAGCATGACACAGAGAAGCTAATTTCAATGACAACTATGTTATAAACGAAACTAGAAAAGGTTTTCTATAGCTTTACAGACCACTTTCGAAAGACTGCCCTCTTTTGGCAGCTGTGGAATCCCTGCACTATGGCGGTCTAAAACCGCAACGTCACGCCACACTTTATGCACTTGGGTAAGAAGCCAAAGACACACCCACAGAAAAAGGTGAGGAGCGTGGTGACGTTGCACCTACGACGCTCTTTGATTCTATCGTCGGCTCCTAGCGTTGCCCGCGCTCCAACGTACGCTATCTGATGGAATGATTGGCACGTTCCACGATGTCAGTTGTTCCGCCATTGTGCAGGGGTTCCGACCTCCTCATAATCTGCACGTGACTTTCGAAAGGGGTCTACTGGTACCCTGCATTCAGTTATTTCATTGAAAATTGGTTGAATTTAGCGTAAATCACTTCTATCTCACAAGAACAAAAAAATAAAAAATCGCCGCAAGGCGTACGGCGATCTACTGTGCCGCTTGCTATCCGTCAAAGGCGTTGTGTTGTTATTCCTGCTTCTAGGAACCAGCTGTCAAGGCGAGCAAGGGTCACCCGACACTGTCGAGATCGTCACCTTTTCCCAGGTTTCCTCCTCCCTCCCTTCCACACCTGGGCTTTTAAGTAGGGTATTTCAGTCAATCCGCGCTCAGACCGGTAACACAACGCAGAAAAGACAGTCTGCAGACAGATTCGAACACAAGTGACCACGATGATGTGTGCTTCGAATGCGGAAGGCAACGAGTTCGACGGAGAAACCTCGGGACGTGGCATTCGAACCACGTATATCGCGGTGACTGGTGTCTGCAAGACTGTCTTTTGCATGATGTGTAAACTGTGTGAGCCCGGCTTTAGGCTAGCTTGAGTACGGTACTTGAGTAGGATAACATAAGTGCACTACCGAGGGTAACTGTAGTAGTGCATTTAAGTTGCGTGCAAGTCTCAGTTCTTTTTTTTTCTCCCCATTTTATTGTTTCGGAAATCGCAAAAGTAATGTAACATGACGGACAGATCTAAAACCGCAGATGGATGTATATATTGTGCCGAACTGAGATGTTCATTCTTTCCCTCTAAATTTAACGCTCAAGTTTTCTCCCTAACGTTAATCGGAGAAGTTTTCCACGTCCCGTCACGTCATGGGATCACGTCACATCACCGTGAGCAGCGGGAGCCTAAGTGTTTGTTTTTCTGACTTTTAGCGCACGAACGTGTCATATGGCTCGCACCTAACCATTTCTGGTCCGGACGTCGGAAACAGAAAACGAGATACCGACTGCCGGCCGATGAGTTCGGGGTAGGTCAGTGCTCATTAGCTTTATTCTCTTTTCTACGGCGTGCGATGCCGGTGTTTTTGTGCGAAAGAAGGTCGGAAACAACCAGGTACGTGCCTCGCCAATGACTATACTTCGTTTCAGCTTGGGTCCAGACGCAGGCCGATGCTACGAGCGCGAGCGTGTGGCCCTGAACAGTGCTTGCATTGCACGAGCGCGCGTGCTTGGCAGGGACGCTGAAAGCCCGGAGCTCGCGCTTGTAGCATCGCCTGCGTCTGGACCCAAGCTGAAACGAAGTATAGCTCCTCCGCTTATTTGTATAAACTAAAACCGGCGTAACACTGCTCATACATCATAAAACAAAATGTCTGCAAACCCGGGTCACCGCAGTATATCCCTGGTTCCGAATGCCTCGTGCCAAGTTTTGTCCCTGAACTCACTGCCATGCGGCATTCGAAGCATGGATCTCGCGGTGACTCGCGTTCGAATCTGTATGCAGGCTGTCTTTTGTATGATGTATGCGCAGCATGACCGATGCTTAAAGGGGCCGTGAAACGAATTTTGAGCTGCGGATAAATTATTTTAGATTGGGATCTCACTAGCCGCATTTTGCTTAGTGGGCCAAAAGAAATATAGTGGAAAGTCAAGAACCTGTTTTTCCCTACGAAAATTTAAATATATAGCGGACTATTTAGGACCTCCTTTCCTTCGAAATTTCTCCGCCTTTTCACTCTGATACATCCGCGGTACCCAAAGCCCCAAAGCACGTCAGCCGGCAACAGCTCACGCATGGGACAGGAGCACTACGTCACTCGGACGTAGGCGCTCGTCGGACGAGTATCTGGGTTCGCGTTCATGATCAATGAGTGCCGTGATGGCACTTATCATCACTCGCGAGTGACAAGTTCCTGTGCTTAAAAGCAAGGTGGAAGCCTGTGCACGCACAGCACGTCACAACCGCGTGATTTCGTTTCGCTTTTGAGTTGAGGATTAAGGCTAAGGAGAAAGAAGTTCGAAAAGCGTTCCATGCCCCCTTAATGCCGGAGTCCCACTAGAGCGACGAACAGAAACAAACGACAGCGACAAGCCTGAAACACATGCAGCATTTTTGCGATGACACCTTTGGCAGGCGTTTAGTCGTTCGGTGCTCGCGAAGTAAGCACGAGTGGTTGCAAGCCCGCCAGAAATACTCTCGCCTGCATGATGCTCGTGTTTGCGCATAGCCTTTTTTGTTTTATGAAGCCTGTCAAATCGCGAAAGAGTCTGGTTTGAGGCTTGTCGCGGTCGCTTGTGTCTGTTTGTCGCTCTACTGGGACACGGGCATTAGTATCGTTCAGCGCTGAGCATCCAGCTCGGCGCTCGTCAGATTCCGTGTTACCACTGCCTTTGCCACGATACTTGTGGAAAGGGAAGAGCCTTTGGCGTGTGGTTTCTGTGTCCTTCGTGGTCTGCTCCGCGATGTGCCGCTCACCCCAGCGGGGAGTCGCACGATTCGAAGACGACGCAGCCAAGTCGCCCGCCCCGCGCTGCTTAACCCGTTCGCACGGTTCGGTTCTTCTCCCTTCGCGCGGCAACCGCGGGCGCCGACCGGGCGCGTGTCGAAGGACAAGGAAGAGGCAGCTCCGCGGTGAGATGCCCGGCCGGCGTGACGTTCGAACGTTCCTCGCGCAACGAACAGCGACGATCGGCGTTCCCAGGGAACGTCCGCGTGACGAGTCGACGAGCGGCCTCGCCGTGGCGGTGTGGCTGACGGGACCCAATCGTTACGGTGCCTGGAACACGTCTTTAGGGAAGTTTAGGGAACCGTTTTCACATTCGATGTGGTCCTCCGGTTCGGACTGCGCATGCGCTACCGTAGAAGACTTGCATATGCGCAGTTCGTACCGGAGGGCCCACCGTACCGTCCCGGACGTGCAAAAACGGTATCCTAAAGCTCTCTATCTACCTGCGTGTTTAGCGTCCTATCCCTCCCTTACATCGTCGAGTGGACCCGAAGGGCAAGAAATGGTGTCACACGAAACCGGTGTGACATTCCGGCAAAAACTGCGATCGACAGCGGGTGTCGCGGTCGTCGGAGAGTCCCAGGCGCGTAGCCAGGGGGGGTGTTCAGGTGTCAGAACACCCCCGAAATTTGCTTTATTGTATATATTTTTTTGTGTGTGTGTTTCATTACCAACATTTTGAAACACCCCCGAAAATATTTTCTGGCTAAGCCACTGACGTCAACCCCCGAAGCCTGGGCAATGCCACCAACCTGAGCCGCTACAGCCGCCTCGTCAGGTGACCTACACTTCAAACACCTTTCCACCCTCTATCTCTCTCTATTTCTGTGCGTGTGTATGTGTCAGAGCTACTGAAGTTACTGTGGGCCGCAATTGCTTACCGTTAATTTATTTACCCACAAAACCAATAGGACATAACTTTTTTTTTTCGTGTGATGCATACTTTGTAGAGGAGCGATTTGGCCATTGTTTCGGGAAACTCCCTGTATTCCGTAATATTCCGTGTGATAGTCAGCTGAGCTGCCCGCACTCCGACGGAGGCTTATTCAGGAAAATGCCGAGTGGTTAAAACGAATCCCCGGTCCTCAGCCCGGGCGTGCCAGACGCTCTTCGTCGATTTGGCACGTGAACCCTGGAACTTGCTCTTTGGGTCGAACACGTCTGCGCGTGCATTTTAGGCGGTATATCCACGACGCCAAGGCACCCAACTCTTAACTGCAGAAACTTACGTGGTTTTCCGATATGGAGACCGATCTGCGGCGGAACGGGCGCCTGTTCCATTCACAACCGCTGCTGCAATACTGGCAGGATAGCGACAACGTGACACTTTTGTGAATAAAGGAACCACTTTTTTAGGACGCTGCAAAGCACCCATCGGAGATGCGTTCAACTGCGTTGGAAGAAGGATGCGCCGTGGGCAATGTGTTGGTACAGACCAAAAACGCGTTACCCCCTAAAGCCTTGGTCAGGCTGCTAAAGATCATACAAAAGGCAGTCTCCAAAGACTGTCTGAAGATGTTTTTTATGACACCCGCTGTCACAGTAGTGATACAAGGACTAGCTGCAGGCATGTTCGGAGCATGCAGATGAATAAAGCAAAGCAGGCTTCGAACATCCTCGAGGCGTGTGCGCAGATATCATCATGTTTGAAGCGAGCACTGTCTTTTGTATCATGTATGAGCAACTGCGGATTTAATTCATTCAATATTTCACCTGAGAGAATCATTCACCTCCTTCCGCCACTTATTCGGGCATTAAACGCCACCACCAATTATCGTCCCGCTGATATTGAAGAACTAGATCCGGTATACAGTCACAACGGCCGATCACTCGCGGCAAACTTTTCTTTAAGGCACCACAAGTCACCACGTAACTGGCGCCATGTGATTTCGTAACTTTTCTTTCTTCTTTAATTGTCCGCGCTCCTAAATATTTATGCCACTCTGAGAAAGGTTCTGAGAAGTGGGTTTTACCTTAGAGACTGACGTCTTTCGCATGGAAGAAATATTGTGACTGGGATTTGTTTTTGATCACCCTACCCTGGGAAACATTCTGTAGCCTTCCGGTGCCCGCAGATGTTCATTCGAGGGGTTTTCGCTTCTATTATTGCATGATGCTGCAAGCGATAGAACGATGCTCTAACTACGACTACGCAAAGGCTAGCGTGCATTAGATTTTTTCAGGCGGTCTGATGATACCCTGAGGCGAACACACTTGTTCGCTCGGGAGAAATGTGTTTCGGCGTCTCGCCGCAGCGGGCGCCAGTCACGTGGCTCTCTCCTCTCGTCTGTTGTCTGCCGCTCCACCTTTTCCATTTCGGCGGCCGCTTCTTGTGGCAATCTGCCAGACTTTGTCAGTATATAGGAGGCTATGATATAAGTATATGGTGCCTGGAACGCGTCTCCGAGGTTGGCGCGTGTACCGCGTTCTAAAATGTGGTGCCCCATTTTCCCCCTACGGACTTCATAAAACTGTCATGTCATCGCCAGCCGCGATCTTTGCGATATTACAATAGGGGTGGTAGATGTACCAGACGTCTGTTCTGCTGCGGGTGGCTCTGCAGCTTGAGAGTCAGCGGGAGCTTCGGCAGTCAAGAGTTGAATGTGGTGATGACAGCGACACTCGCGTTCGCTGGTGCCATATTTGCCGGGACTTCTTGCTCCAACCGCTAGGATCGCGACATCTGGCAGCGTCATACACCGGTTTTTGTGACGGCATTTGTTGGCCACTTTGGGATTCCTTATGATCTATGGGCGGTACATAAGAGACTAAACACACCAGTCGGAGACGCATTCCAGGCTCCGTGGTACATGGTAACCACAACTCAGATCATTGTCCTTTTTTTTCTCTCTCTCTCTCTCTCTCTCTTCAACCTCCCAGCGTCATGGCGGCGCACTCTCTTAGCTTCTGGTTTTCCGCCATTTTACCGCCAAATCTGTTTAATGTTTTTATCTTTTTACATTTATGTTAAGTTTTGTTTTGTTTTTGTTCGAGCTCGATGCTATACGTTAGTCTACGCTACAGTAGATGTAATAATTTTGAGACGGTCAAACGTAGCAGGTAGCCTTAGCTTGAGACCTCCAAAAAATTGCAGTCGTAGCGCTCATACATCATACAAACGACACGGTGTTTGCTGCAGACACGATGAGGAAATTATTTGCGGAAACGCCTTAATCGCGTTCCAAGCATGTTCGCTGAACACATATATCAATGCGCTTGGAACATGCCTGCAGTGAGTTTTTTGTTTTTCTATGGCTAATGTGACAGGATTGCCATAGAAAGAACAAACACGTCTCAGACAGTGTCTGCATGCTGTCTTTTGCATGATGGATTCAAAGCGTGACCGCGGTTTCGCTCCACCTTTGGGATGCCTTCAGCTTGCTGCACTGTGAATTATCTTCAGCTAGCGAAACGTCGAAGTTTCGAGGTCTGTGTTCAAGAAATTTCGCGAAGCGTAGAGCGCTCCATAACCCACGGATTTGGCTACCAGTTCAACTTCTTCTCGTTCACAGTGCGCTCCTCTACATCCTTTAACCAGTGTAGCCAATCTCAAGCAAAGATCAACTCCTCTCTGTATAAACGCGTGCAACTTTGCATTTCGCTTCGTTCTGTAGCTTCGTGTACATCCTGATTGTTCCTTCCTCGCAGCAAAGCCCGTTTTTTCACAGATGTAAATTATACTTCACCTGGTTTGAGCACGGACTACCGCTAACTTACGAGCGAGAGTGGGTTGCCTTGGCCGCATGGGCTTTCGTGCAGCCGTGGCTCGATCCAAATCAAAACGTTCACGCTTGCAGCCTCCTTCTTCAGTCTATGTCAAGGTCGGACTGAATATCGACACTCTGCTATCCGGCGCACATCCGCATTCGTCCCGTCACGTCACAGCTGTGGAACGCAGGAGGATCCCTCAACACATCTCGCTGCGGAAACTTTCACGCGGAGAAATGTTATCGGTAGTATTGTAGTTCTCACGGCGCTCTCAAGCGTTCTCCTGTCTTCCAATCCTTGTTCTTTCATGGTGTGCTTATTTTAGTGAGTGTAACCGATTGTATATCATTCACTGACAGGATAAGGATGGCAGGGCGCCTCTTTAAGACGCCCGATCTCCAGCAAGCGCTCGTTGCCTTCCTCCGTGCTTCGGTTGCGCAAGCACGCTCAATAGCTCACGAGACGCCAGATTTTGTTGTCGAAGGTAACAAGCTCGTGCTAGAGGCGGGTCAACTGAAAGACCTTCCTGCAGTTCTCATCCTGTCAGTAACTACATCACCCCAGCTGAGTTTGACGCTGTCAACGTTGCTCGCGTGACGGCGTGTTCTTTGATTGGCGTCTCCGTCGCACGAGACAGCGTGCGATTGACACGCAAAACGAAGTCACATGCTCGCACAGCAGTGCGGAGCTGCAGCACTGTGGAAGCTACGCTAGCGTTACGGTAGCCTACCGTGAGCGCCCACTAAAATTGTGTGCGAGTACTTTTCCTCTCTTCGATAATGCCACAGAAAGTTTCCGCTACAAATTTGGGTCAGCCGTTTTTCCGCTTATTTCAGTTTCAAAATGGATAGGGTCTGCGCCGGTTAGCAGAGGAGGTTTGCACTGCAGCAATGATATTGTCCCTGGAAATAGACGCTTTACACACGTGCCAGGTAACGGCCGCCATTGCTGACCTTCTCCTGTCTTATGGAGATACCGAGCCACTGAAACGGTAGTTGACGAACCTCCACAAGGGCCAGTAATGAGGAGGACATTGAAATATAAAATGTCAATAGCCATGCCTGCTATGGTAATGATGAAGTGAAGTACACGGAATAAGAGGAAACAAAAACTGAAGGTCGGTTATCGTGGCACCCACGCACAGGTGCTGCAAAGGGTCTATACAGCAACAACCTACACTGGCCAGCTTCAAGCTTGCGGAGCATGCATGCGATGGTATCCTCGAAATACTTGAAATCACTCGTATTTACTTCACGATAAAGCACCGAGAAAACGTAAGCTTGCCAGACGTACATTGCCGAGAATGCTTCACGTGCTTGAGGTTTGTGGTCCTTTTTCTCTGTTCGTGACTAGGCTATAACTAAAGGTATAACGACACAACAAATTTGTGTTGTTGTTCATTTAGACGGCTATGAAACCATGCTCAAACCAAAATCTTTACTATAGATGTTTGAAAGCAAGGCGTCCCGACTGTTACCCCATGCTTGCAAACACGTACAGTATGCGCGTGAAAATAGCTTTGGCAGGCCTGCAATTGCAAGTGCCTGCTCACACGAAGAAGAACATGACGGCCGCCAGATTTCCTGTTTGCAATCGTCTATAACCAGCGACAGGTTAAGAACTCAGCAGATGCTCCACCTCCAGCCCGAGTTTCCTGCCTTTGATATCACTTCGACGCACGCGAAGCAAAAGCCCGGCGGAAGACAGCGAGCGCGTACTGGAGCCAGAGCTTCTACTGCGTTCTTAGCCTGTCAGCGACCAGAGCGTATTAAATATCACTCCGCGATAATACAACAGCCCCGGCACAGACAGGTTTTGCGTAGTTGGAACAGCAGGACGCGCCGCAGACTCATGGTTTTCACCTTCGAATTGGAAGAGGTGGCTGAGAGCGTGATCGACTAACGGGAACTTCTCAAGCACGAGTTTCGGCGAACCCGGTGTCTTGGTGCGCCGGCAGTAACTCTCTCCTTCGGCGCCGCGCGACTGCGCGACAACATGAATCGCGAGTTGCGGATGAGTTTTTGGACACGTCCCCACCATTAGGTGAGAATTCGGCGCAGCATGCACGCTTTCTATAGAGTGGCTCAGTGTTGCTGGGCTGGCGGCTTTCCCAGAACGAAGACATTTCTGCTATCTGCTGGCGTATACCTGCCACGTTGCCTACCACTCCACGCAGCCGTGTTAGACCTTTTTACGCTTTTGGAGATGAAAGGGGGACTTAGGTTCTTTTTGACATCCCCGTGTATATGGCCATAACTGAATCTACGAGCTCTAAGCATCCCAAAAACAAAACAAATTACATTCATGCACGGCCGACTTACGTATTAAAAAATTTATGTAAAAAAGTGTCGTAAAAAGTTTACGACACTTACCGTCGGCGCAGAACGACAGATGGCACCGTCTGCCGTTCTGCGCCGACGGTAAGTGTCGGGAACTTTGATCACTTTTTCAGTACGCAAATCGGCCGCGCATGAATGTAATTTCGGTTTTTCTTTTAGGATGACTAGCGCTCGTAGATTGAGTTATGACAACAAAACGACGATCTCAAAAGGCACTTCAGGGCCCCTTTAACACACATAAAATGACCCGGGGTAATTTTAAGAACACGCAACGCAGATCAGCATGCAGGAAGCGAAATGGTGGCATGCGATAACAAAAAGGCGGCACTTTCCTTCCCAAAGCATGACGCCACTTCTCAGCAAGGTGCAGCCAGCAAGCAGTACATTGAGGCGCTCTAGCTGTTTAACGCAAATGAGCACACTGGAATGCATTGTCCCTACTAAAGTAACTGCTCAAACTTTCCAGACCTCCCACACAAAACGCCAATGAATTCCGTCTCTGAAACACCTAGAAGTAGACAAGCACGAAGCAGTTCCATCATCCGTTTCATCCCGGCCATATTCAAATGACAAAAGCACCATAAGTCTACACTATAAGCGCTCCGCCTTATTTCGAGCATAACAATGCATACTTCAGTAAGCGGGCCGGTGAACCAAACGCGATTAAACATACGGAACGGCCGGAGGAGCCGCTTAATCATGTGTCCACGAAGAAACCGCGCCCCTCCGCTTGTAACAATAACCCCGGAAGAGCGTGACCCTCGAATAGCAGTCGAGAGTATGAGCACGTGTCCACTCTTAGAAAGCATCTGTCCGCCGCCGCACGCTGCCGACTCCCAGCGCCGAGTCCAAGACGCGGCAAAACAAGCGCTCGCAACAAATTCAACGCCGCGACCAGGAAGTATGAGCGCCGGCGTTTCGAAACGCCCCTGTACGGCGTGCCTTATGTGCCAGGGTTGAGCCGCATTATTATTATCCGTCCGTGTTGCGATTCAACAAAGTCAGCCGCCTGTTCGGGCTTGTCTTCGTCCGAGACCGGGAGCGTCTTATAATAGCGTCATTACGCTATGTACACAACGCAAAGCTGGCGTAAGAAGAAAAAAAAGTTATCATCACTGTTCTTGACCAATCGGTGCGCAGAGTCCGAGTACGAAGGTGGCATGCGTTTCTGGTGCCTTTTTTCTTATGCATGCAGCGGGATGGGTTTTTAATGGCAGTGAGGTTGTCTAGTGACCCAGCGAGACGACCAAGTGTCTCTTCCGTGAAGACTCCGGAGGCTTCGAACGTTCCCAGGATGGCCCCCTCGGGGTCGTTAACGGGAATTGGACAAGGAGCGACAACTGTGCTGCCCACATAATTGGATTGAATGACGGTACCCACACAAACCGTTTCGGTTTTGCTTTTTTAATTTTGGATAGGATGCCATTTACGTTTTACGCGGTGATGCGATGCAGTTTCATGCTTCGGAAAGGGGAAGTCGGATGAAAAAGGATTTGCTGAACTTGGTGACGATAAACCTATAGATGCCACTACGTCTGTCTTACACGGACCCTGCAACGCGTTTCGAGCTGTTTTAAACGCATAGCATCGATAGGGGCCAGCTCTTCGCGCTTTCGTGTTCTGAGTCTATATTATACGGAGCTCGGTTTCGTCTACTTCTTACAGTGGTGGCGGTGACGTCAAAACGCCCAGCTCTGATTGGCTCTGAGTGGAAGGATAGTGGCTATAGACGTCAATGCTAGGTGTCTTGAGGTCTACCCCTTATCCTTCCAATCAGAGCCAATCAGAGCTCGTTGTTCTGACGTCGACGCAACCCCTCCGCAACAAGCAGACGAACTCGTGCTCCAACGTAACCTCGATAGAGCGGGGGGCGAGGAGCCTGCAGCGCGGAGCGTGAAGTCGAAGATTGCATGCCCCGCGTGCGATCGGCGACCGCGCTCTTGGAGTGAGGACCCTCCTCAGTGTGCGCTCGACACCAAAGCAGACCACAGTACCGTTGGAGGCTCCACCGGAATCGACGTGCCTATAGCGGTTTGAGCGAAAGCCGTGGCGGCAGGTTCGCTCGTTATGGGCTTCTCGAATCAGATATTCACAGCGCCTGGCGGTCTAAAGACAGAAGCGCCGTGACGATCCACTTTTGTGGCTGTTTTGAAATGGAGTGAAGGCTCTGGCTCTGCGTGCTTTGTGTACCACCTAACCGCCACAGGAGCGACAACGGCGGGCGCAGCGAGGCAACGAAGCAGTATCAAGGGACGTGGCGACAAAACGAAAGCGCTGAATGTTTTCAAAAATTATCCCTCTTATGAGGCAGATTATGCACCTGTATTTCTTATTTTTTATTTTAAACAATACACTACGAGTACAACTAGACAGACAGCGAGTACTGCGAATGGAGACGGAATACCCTCAAAAAGGCTACAAATGTCCCAACTGTAATCGTACACAACGTTTCCTTTCGAACAATATGTATAGATAACCTCACCCATAAAACTACACGTAATTCTTATACCGGAAACCAGTAGTCATTTGACAACAATTAGGGAGAGAAGGAATAAGTTTTATTGTTCCTTTTTACTTTCTTAAAGGCAAACTGAAGCGGTTGTGTATTTGAGGTAAAACACTTCAATCGTCTTCACTTGACCTTCGGAATCACAAATATCGAGATTTTCTTCATTTTTTTCTTCAATTTGGCGCACGTTGCTGCAGAAAATCATATTTAAAGTACCGCTGAAGCCCTCCTTCCCGAAGCGTTACGTCATAAAAGGAGTTTTCGGAATCTCCACTCTCGCGCATCTGCAGCGCCTATTAAAGCTATGCACGCGCACTCTTGCTATTTTCATAAAGGTCAGAAAAAGACGCCACGACTGGTGTCAGTGAGGGGGGAATATACCCGGCAAGCTTGTAATTGCACGCGCTGCCCACACGAGCGACTCGCGCTTGGCGGCACAGAGATGATTTTATGAACGTAACGACTCGTCATAAGTTTTGTCGTGTTTTCTCGCGTTTAATTACATCTTCGGGAAAAAGGAACGTGATATTCAAATTTACGGGACAAAAATACTCTAGAACTCACCTCTAACTCGTTCTTTCAAGAGCCTCTTCAGCTCCCTTTAAAGTAAAAACAAAAGTTAAGTAAAGAACCACCCCTTTTATAACAAATGCTTTGCAATGAAAACCCTAAGAAACACCTGGAACGTTTGTTGAAGTACAATTTTCGTTCAAGATATAGTTACCGAGCCTAAATAACCATGAAAACTATATAAGCATCTGTACACTTTTAGATTATTTTATTCGCTATTTTCCGCGTAAATTAATAAAACACTTATCTAAACCAATATGCTTTAATCGAGAGCATGTTTTAGATGTAAAAATATTCTTTCTGTAACGCATGCAGTCCTTGAGTCCTTTATTTTTGAGAGCGGGAACGTAGAAGATGGAACAAAATGAAACCACCGAGCCGTCACGCAACCAGCCCCAGATTGCACACAAGTTCCTTGACACTTCTTTACAAGTCACGACAACCAATACAAATGACAAGGCACATTCCGCTGGAACAAAATGGCGTCATGCAGTTCAGTCTTCTGCTGTGCGCCGCAATTCGCTCCTGAAACCTGCACCATCACGCAGTCGGCGCTTCAAAGAATGGCGGTACTTGTAGGAAGCTTTTCTTTAGGAACTTTGTGTTGCACTACAACCTTACAGCACGTATAGAACGCGGTGCGATGGCGCCAGTAAGATTGAGATCCCACGACTTCATTCCAGCGACAGTTCGGGCAGCGCCGCTTTGAATAATCAACGCCTAAAGCCAGGGTCACACTGCTTATACATCATACCGTAACCTTCTATATGCTCACAAAGACTGGCAGATCGCCACGAGAAGCGGCCGCCGAAATAGAAAAGGGGAGCGGCAGACAACGGATGAGAGGAGAACCACGTGACTGGCGCCCCGCTGCGGCGAGACGCTGAAACACACTTCTCCCCGAGCGAACAAGTGTGTTTCGGGTACTCGCCGCTGCAAAAGCTGTGCGCTGACGTCCAGGTTCCCCGAGAAATGGCTCTTCGATTCCCTGTGCTACCTGGCTGATCCTTCCGCCTCCAAATCTGCGACCGGGCACTCTATGGCTCCGTCGTCGAAATGCTAAGCTTTGTGAGTATGAGAGGCGGCTATGGTACGGCAGAAGGCAACTAGCGCGCACTGGAGGTCGGGCATCTAAGGGAGGCACCCCGCCGTTCCCTATCTGTCAGCGAATACGTGTGGTGTTGGGTCAGGACGTCTATATATTTTTGCTGGGGATGTATGTAGTTGATCTGCTGGCGACTCATCTAGGTCACGACACCGTTGCGACCTATAAAGAGCACGTATCGGAGACTTTCGCGTGACCTTCGTCGTCCTCCAGTCTGTACGCGAGCGCCAGGAGCGGATCAAATGACAGAATAATTTGACTCGCATAACCTTACCGCAGCATTCTTGATAAGCAAGGGTAAGCACCGAGAAGAAAAGCAACTGCTGAGCGATTCAGCCGAGAGGGGAAAAAATCGCGAAATCGCGGATGCCCTGAAACGCGTACTAGCGCACCGAACGTTGGACAGACACAGAAGGACCAGCGGGAACGAGCATTACGCTCCCAGAAGACCTGTACCATGGAAACCCCGTTGGCGATCATCCGAACGCCAGTAACTCAATCGGCATGGGCGGGGCACGCTCTGGGTTGCCGGGGCTTCGTGTCATCTGCGACCGTGTAATTCGGCGGTACGAATCGTCTCCCGAAAGCCGTGACCAGAGACGTCATAGACGTCGATGAGAGGCAGCCAACGCACACAACGAGGCTAAACGAAATTACCGTTATTTGAGAGGTCGTTTCCGAGACCACGTCGTGAATTGCGCGTGTTACTCCGTCCTCGCTTCTGCCGGATGTTTCAAACGGAGAAAAGGCACGCGCCTTTTTTTTTTTTTCTTGTTTTGTTGGTATAGCAGAGCGCGCTTTGGAGATTGAGGAAGTCAGCGTCGGTGGGAAGCGAGTGCCGTAATGGCTGGGTTTATCGGTGTTCATAAACTCCGTTGTGCCTGGACGCGATACCCAGAGAAACGAATAACTATAGATAGGTCTCTTGGTTGCAAGGAGTCCTAAAAAATTTACGCTTTAGTTTTTCGATTCAAATGACAAAACTTTCGTTTGTAGTTGGCACTTGAGTTTCATTTCGCATTTTCGTAACATTCAAATTAACTGTCCCGGGAAAGAAAGTGCGTTAAAATAGCGTTCCTCAAATTCAGTCTGGCAGCATCGATCACTATCATCATCTTTGAGTATGGAACAGACAACGTTCATTGGATTTAAATCGCGCACCTTGAACGCTAATCAAAACAGTGCGTGAGCACTCTTCACTTCCGAAATACCAGAGAAACTTGTCCACGATTTCAGTAACGTTGATGGCGATTGTGCCGTACTCATGGCGGCCTTCTTGTGACCGATAAAGGGAGCAGTTGAAGATTCTCCCAAGCGGAGGAAACCAGGTCCAGACATTCGAGACGCGGCGCACGAATGGGACTCCATTACCGCGTGATCGTTTATTCCGAACTCAAGGTCCAAGCAATCTCTTTGCACAAAGTCGGCTCTAAACCTCCTTATGACGGGTGTTTCATTGATGGGTTTATGGAATGGGGTTTCATACTGGACAGTGTTTTTCGTTCACGTTATCGAGAATGAAACAAACCGAAAGAGAACTATGAGGTGCAGAACCAATTTTTGTCTACCTTTAAAGTGTCAAAATGGCGGTGTTTGGTGAAATACATTTTCGTGAGCACCATTAGTACGGCATAAGTTAAACTGCTATTTTATCCACCACATGACCCTGAATTTTAGAAAACGAGTATATTGAGAATGGTTGTAAATGTCCTCGCGAGACGCTTATGAGTAGACTGAAAGCGGAAACGGCCATGCACACTGTATTCGGTTGGGGTGCTCTGTACAGCATTGTTGATCTTATAGGGTCATGATCGTCCAAAAGGTGTACCACGAGCTTACCAAAGTCTCTCCGTGAACAACGCATGAATAATCAGCTAAAACCGTCTTGGGTGAGACGATAGGTAAACATTACTCGACATGGATTGCATCCAACGTATAATATACTCTAATTTATCGTTCATTTCTAAAAAAAGGCACTACTTTTTTTGCAAATAAATATGCACAATAATAAAATCGGCACGCAAGGAATAGGAATGTTTTCTTTATCTGACTGCCTGCCCAACGTAGTGACGAGACCTCCTTTTGCATTAACTGAAGAGCGTGTTAACTGAAGAGCGTGCTGAAAGAAATGTTCGATAATGCTGAAACCTTTGGAAATGCTGAAACTCGAGCTGGCTCTCACTCCAGCTCGAGGTTCTTAATTTGCACGAGAAACCGTTAGATAGATAATTTAAAAAAAAGTCCCCAGTGTACGTCAGTTATAGGCGCAGTTATCCCTCAATGAACGCGTTAAAAAGCCAGAAATTATTAATGTCGACAAATATCGAAAGCGACTACTGCTTTATAAAACGACACGTTCAGAGTAAAAACATATTCACGTGGTGCAATTTCGCTCGCGATTTCGCAATAACGGTGTCCCCCGTGCGGCAAAACAACAACAAAAAAAGCGTGATGGAAGCTGCGATGTTTCACGTCGCATTTGCGAAATCAGAAACAAAATCGCACTACGTGGAACCCGATTCAGGTGGTGCGAATTGTCTTGCGATTCCGCAGCTGCGTCGTTGAACACCGCCGCCTCCACCGTGCTCTTTTTACCGCATGTCGCAACTGCGAAATCGCAAGTAAAATCGCAGCACGCGAATCGGACTTGAATCAGGCTTAAAGCCTGAAGGTCGATTCACACGATGCGATTTTTGCTGTAATTTCGAAACTGCGACGGCGGACACCGCAGTCTCCACCATGTTTTCCTCGCCGCACGAGCAACATCGCAACTGCGAAATCGCAGGTAAAATTGCATTATGTGGATCAAGCTATAGCGAAATCGCACGTAATATCGCGCATGTCAATCGTGCATAACGAATTAAATAACACATTACTTTGAAGCTGATACAACGCGATCTTTTTGGATCTCAGTCACGGGCAACGCACTTGGTTGTACTTTTTGAGTGGGTGGAGAAGAAAGGAATTTGGTTACTTTATTCTAGGAACGTGGGCATATATGCTCGCATGGTTATAATTGAAAGCTGAATACGTCAGCCACGGCTTACGCTCAACGCACTTATTAAGCAGCGGAACTCTCAGTTGCGCGGGAGTAGTTTTACAGAAAAACACTTGCTCGAGCACGCACGAGAAAGAGGGTCGTCTGCTCTTCGTGCAGAGTCTTGCGTTTGAACAGGAAGCAGAAACGAAGGCAGCCAACCTTTGCGTCTACCCACATCAACACAGTACCACATCCTTCCAATCAGAGCTCGGCTCTCTTACGTCACCGCGCCCTCGCCTTTTCCTTTCTCTCTCTCTCTCTCTCAGTTTCTCTCCGTTACGCGAGTGAAACTTAATATATTTCCTCCAGCGGCCACGGCTTCGTAGGAGCACTCCACGTCCAAAACGTAAATCTCTTGACGAGGAAGAGGGGAAGGAGGCGGGGGATATTTCGAGTGGAGTTACTAGTGACACTAGGAGATACCATAGACGACGGCGCAATTCACCGGTAAACATTTTGAGCGATTCAGAAGCGCTCTGCACCGGCAGTGAGACACGTCAGCTCCTGCTTTCATGCGAAGAAAACTAAAAGGAAGAGAGCAATTCAGGTGGTGGAGTTTTTCGGCCTATACAAAAACAAGGCCGCGCATTGCCTCAGGAAAAGCGCCTCATTGTTTTTAAAGTTGAGTTATATTGGAAATTGGGAGGTAAGAAATTATGTAGAAGTGAGGTGCGTCATGTTGGATAAACAATAAATACGCCTGTGTGAGATTGCAGCCACTCATTAGGCTACACTGCGATGTAACGACGTTTAAGCCATCTTAGTCTTCAAAATCATCGCTGCCGGTTATCTGAAGCTTTATTAGAAGTCAAAGGAAACGGTTTTCTTTTCACCAGAAAGGTTAAAACACACCAGAACGCAGCGAAATGATAACGCCTGAGCTTTTTCATCGCGTATTTAAAGTTCAGGAAGCGGAATTTCTAAATTGTAACGATGGCCAATAGACTGATCTCACTAAGCGTTACACACATGCGTGACGCCTCCATAACTGTAGTTCATAAAAGGTAGGCGCCTGCTCACGAGATAACTCCGTACCGCTTCGTGCTCTGTTCGCGCAGACATTCAGCGGTGATGCCGCTCGTGCGGAAAGTCTACAGTTCCCACGATGCATGGGGGCAGCTGTAGCGAAATTAAATTGGCAGGGAGATCGGTCTATTGCGTCCGTTATGCACCCAACAACAAAATGGCGGCGACCTCAAGAAAATTTGAGAATGAAGAGCCGATACTCTAGGCGTTGCTAAGTTAGTATCTCTATGTGGAACTTACGAGCAATCACGTACAAGGAAACAGGCATAGGAAGCAAAAAGAATATGGGTCTTTGTTGGAGGTCCCTTCTATCCTACTTAGCCGTGGAGGTGAGGGAGAGTTACTTAATAAACATGAACACTCATTAAGTAACTGGGCGTAGTGCGAAGAAACGAAGCAGACTACATAACATAGATGATAGACGACAAGGTAAGCCAGAGATGCTTAAGTATACCGCGGGGACCCTCGATCAACGCCGAATGGAGCCCACTTCGAGACGAATCATATTCCGACGACTGCCCAGTCGAAGAAACCCACCGGCGTGTGACGCCGACCACGACTGTCCCACCGGCCGACTCCCCAGGACCGACGGACCCGTCGGCCCTGAGGCCCCGACGAAACCACGCCGAGCCCGGCAAAGACTGGGCAACTCGGCGTCGACATCGGCCGCGACCAGTCTCCCCGGCAAAGTGGCCATTGTTCGAGCGCTGCACAATGGCCGGCGGGGCCCCCCCGCCATTAACCCCCGGCGCCCCAGCGTTCGCTTTCGAGCCGCCCAGTCACGGAAGGGGCTTCGAGGTCCGGCAGGCAGGCAGAGCAGCCTCGGACACCGCCTCGCATGCCGAGTCGACCGCGCCCCGCGGCGAGCACGCGGCGGCAGCGTTGGAGCCGACAACGCCTTCGGGAAGTTGACCACCGTTGCACGCCTGCCTCGCTATCCTAAACCGGCCTATTGGTGGACACCTATAATACCCGACGCAGTTCGCGTATACACCGTATATATTTGAGAGGCGGGAAACGGTACCTTCGCCGATACGCTAAGTGTTCCGCCTGATACAACCCGGTAAGCAGGAAGTCTAAGTGGGGCCCGCGGCCGCGCTTTTTCTCGCTGCGCGCGAGCGGTGCTTTACGCAATCGATCGCGCTCGATGGTGTGCGGTAACGATTCACACGCTCCTTTGCTGCGGATTTGTGGGGGCGTAGCGAAGTGGCCGGAGGGGCGATGAAGTGTTCTATAGAGGAACGGTAACGATCGGTTCCGGCGTTCGACTTTCTCGGAGAAACCTTCGCGGCGTCGATTTTCGTGGGCTGCGCAATCGGTTTCGCTTAATGGCGTCTCGTAATCGGCTCCCCCAGCGCGCGGTGCTTAGCGGTGGCGAAGGCTTGTCTGCCCGTCGCGGGTATGCGCTCGAGCTCGAATGTGCCTTTAATCGCGATCGAACCGCTATTTTGAGCGGTTGATGGGTGTCGTTAGCACCTTCGCGGAAGAGAGCCATCGTTGCGGGTCTCGTTCGTGTTTGTCTTCCGTGTGCACTGGTTCTCCGGTGCTGATGGTAGTGCTAATGTGCCTAAAATCGCCCCTAAGCTTTCAATGAGGCGACATCGAAGCGTAAGAAGGAGCGAGCACTTATGACATTGTCCCACTCATCGAAGGAAGAACGGACACTCTGTTGCAGTCTTATCGTATACTCAAAGATCGCAATCTGTCACACTCTTGAGCACCCCAACCGATGACAAAATAACGTGCTGGCGAACAAGCGTCACTTTTTAGCGTTGCTCGAGCCAATAAATGCCTGAAGTATTATGTTTCTGAACATGATTACGTTCTTCCTTGGCTAATGGAAACTGTACGTTTCGTCTCACATCATGGTGAACTCCAGTCAAAGCGACGGGTCGGTAGGTCCAATCACGAGCCAGTTAGAAGTCACGTGATTTACGCTCGTCAGAGGAATATGATGTGCGCCCTTTAACTGGCTCGTTACACTTTTCAATGGACTACTGCTCTGGCTACAGCCCATTGTAGGGTGTAACGGATTGTTCACAGATTTGTTGCGTAGACTCAGCTACGAGCGTGAACGCTTTCAACGCCTGCATTAGATTAAGTCAACACTGAGCGTTTCCTGGAATTCAAGCCAATCGAACAGATTCGCTCAAAGGAAATGTTTTGGGAGCTGTAGGGTGCCTTTATGTGCGCTTTGCTTATAGGCCTCCTGCGCTGAAGCTTTGAACAAACTGTAGCGCCCTCGTTTTGGGTAGTACAAGCTCACCAGATTGAGCCTCGCACCATGGCGGCATGTTGGTCGAGCTTTTAATTCTGCCCGGTGCTGAAGAACGAAAAGCACCTTTGGACGCCAAAAATCGGCCAGACTCAACGCCGCAAGACAACCAAAAGTGCCAAATTCATGACACCACCGCTAGGGTACGCGTCTATTATTTCTGGAGCGGTGACGTCGAAACACCTGTGTCGCGACGCTTTCATCTTTCTTTGTCATGTCGTACTTTGGAACGCGTGAAACGGCATCTCATGGCTCGCGCTCTTAGCGTCTTAGCTTTGACGGCGTTCGGATTTTTGTTGTTTCTTTATATTTTCATCGTAGTCTCGCGCTCCGCACCAGAGCAGGCACACTTCTGCATGCGTGACTGTTTGAGACGCTAAAGTTTGTACTACCCAAAACAAGTCCTAACAAGGCCCTTTTCGCAGCACCCCCTGGGCAACGCAGGAGGCCCAGCGATGACCGTCCATTTTCCGAACGCATATTTTTATTTTATGTTTTTGTTCTAAAGCGCGTGAAAGAGCGTGTCCCTGCACGCGCTCTTGGCGCTGACTGTGGTACGGCGGCGGTTTGTTTTCAGCGATTTCTTTGTATTTTTCCTGTGAGCGCGTGCTGTCGGCATCGTGTACCACAAGGGATGGTATCACCCTAAACAGGAGGGCATTGAAGCACTCCACGGGAGCTGGATACAGTATGGTGCATGACAAAGACTGTAATCTATTCTGTGACCGTAATTACGAAGTGAAGCAACCACGATTATACGTAATTCTGTTGCCGCCTCCATTCCTCTCTGCCTAAAAGGGTATATTATATGAGCATTCAACCTGCACATACCAGTCAAACACTTCATGGTGTATTAACAGTGTGACCGCAACTTTAGGTACCCCGTGACCAGAGTCGGGTTAACCGTTGGCCACCCATCTTCCCACGCAGGTACACGAGCGCATGTCGGAGGCCGAGATCCGTCGCGTGTTCCGGGTGGCGTCCCGGGACCAGGTGCCCAGCTACGAGCTCGTCCAGCTCCGCGCCCCGGCACGGCGCGCGGTCAGGGCCGCCACGGGACACGCGGCCAGCACGCGCAAGGACGTCTCCCTGACGGCGTTCGGCAGACGCTACGCGCTCAGGCTGCACCGCAACAAGGACTTCGACCGCAGGGCCGCCAGGCTCAAGATGTTCGCCGCCGAGACGACGCCCAACGGACTCGCCTACACGCCCGTCAACCTCAAGGTACGCTGGCAGCCGAGGCGCGTATTCGGAAAACCGTGTGGAGCAAGTGAACAGGACAGCAGACCGGTTGCAAAACGTGCAGCTCCGTCCGCCGCGACGAAAGGAATGCCGGGATTCTAGGTAAAGAGCAGGGTCGAGCAGGCGACGGAGAAAACGTGGGCGAGAGCACGCAGGCAACTGCCCTCTTTCACTCTCACTCTCTTTAGTGTCACGTGGCAATGTGCTGCGTGATGCGGATGTCTAGGATTGTCGCAAAAGGTCTACAGTATTCCGACACCTGATGGGCGCGTTTTCGTGAACGTTACATCGTCTGGTTTACGAGGGGACAAAGAGGACAGGGGGGGGGGGGGGAGGTGTCAAGGCGTAAGCAAACACACCTCAGTGAGTCACGCGCTAGCCTTTAACCACCGGGTCGAATATTTGCTTCGCCGATAATTGTGAGCAAATCTGGGAGCCGGGTAAAGGCGAGCACGTGACACCCCCCCCTCCTCCCCTGTTGGTGAAAAGCTAGCTGGCGACTGACGGAAAACCTACGTTTGCCTGAATGATGTCATACGCATTCGAAGTACTCGGTTATCTAGGGTGCTGTCTCCCAGTTTTGCTAACGTTAATGTTAAAGTTGATTTGTGAGTTTATGGTGTAGTTTATGATATTCACATGTCCATAGGCGAGTGTTAGGCGTCTTGTTACCATTCCGCAGCAAATAATATGGCGGCATTAGCCGACAAGAACGCCGAAAGATGACTCACGAGGCAAAAAGCGTGAACGTTGTAAGCTACCTCCTGTATTCCTTAAGATGTCATTGAGAAAATCGCTGCTGAATTACTGTCCAATGACGTAACAAGATTAGCTTTCAGTTGATAACGAGGCAATTCGATGAAGCTTTTGGCGAGTTGGATATAAGAGCGACTATGGTCCAGGAGGCTCACGGAAGGCTGCGATATTTAGGATGACCATGATTTCGAGATGTAACGCTGTTGCACAAGGGAACAAACGCCGGCAAGCAAGTGCACACACGCACAAACTTGCCTGCAGAGCACTAAAAAACGTAATGTAGAAAATGAACATCTAAAAACCGAAAAAATAATCACGAACGGTCTGCAATAAGCTAATATTAGAATTTTTTTTTTGTACAGAGATTTTTTTGTTAACTTTAAGAACGGTGTTTTATTACGATGGGATCGCGTGCGCAAAAGCACCGGCGGAGTGTCAGGTATCTTCATTAGAGTAATCGGAACGATCTACCAAAACTCTTTACGGAGTGCGATATGAATGAATGGATATGAACGGAAAATTGTTCTTGTCCCAAAATCTTCAAATAAAAACAATATGTTACTAGGCAGGCAAGTTGGTCGTTATTGGACATACTAAAACCCGAGACAGAGGCAGGACGTCTCCTTTAGGTGCCTCCACACGCTCTCGTTTCCATCCACCGTGCATTATTGGGTGTGCGTGCACGCTTAAACGCCACAAAATGCCGGAGTTTTTTTTTTTTTTTTATCGAAGCTAGGAATTTGTATGCTAGAGACGGGACAACTGAAACACCTCCCTGCGTCATTGAGAAAGTTGCCGCTGTTGGACACGTCATTTTGTCAGTGACTTTTAGTATTAGTAGAGAGACCCTGAAGCCTCGACGCTCCTAAGGAGATTCAAAGCAATCACGCCCCGGAAAGCGTGCTTTGCCGGGGATACTCGAGCCATTAGGGAAGCTATCGTTCACATGCTACAGCAAATTTCGGGCTGGGATAGATGATTTTATATATGGATTTTACTAATCGAATATCGTTTAGTGGGTCAAAAGAGTGAGGGCAGAAAGTAAAAGACCTACTTTTCGGTACGAAAATTGGAAAATATACCGGATTATTTCGTGTCTCCTTTTCTTCGAAAGCTCTCCGCGTTTCGACTGCGGTACCCAAAAACACGTCAGCCGACCCCAGCTCACGCATTGAACACGATCACTGCGTCACTCGGACGCACGCGCTCGTCACCAATCAATCCGTCGACGAATATGTGTACTCGCTTTCGTGGCCAATCAGAGCCGTGACGGCACTTATCATCACTCGCGAATGATGAATTCTACGGCGTTCCCAAAAAGTACGGTGGGAACTTGGAAGTCATCGCCTCCGGTGCCCAAGCACGTCACAACCATATGTTCTCTAGTTTTACTTTTGAGATGAGGATTAAAGCTAAGGAGGGAGAAGATGAAAATTCAATTTCATGACCGCTTTAACAATAACGACCAAGATGAGAAAGAACTGTAAATAAAAAAAAGTTAAAGTTTTTGTGTTGCCTACTTTTATGTCCATACGTTCGCGATAGTCACTGACAGAATTAGAACGGCAGGGCGTTCACTACAGAACGCCCGGCCTCCACAGCACACGCTCGAGGGGCACGAGAAGCCGAGGCGTTGTCGAAGGTGGCAAGCTCGCGCTGGTGGAGGAACAAAGGAATCTCCTCTCCGCCGCTCTCACTCTGTCGGTCCTGCCGTTCTTACCCTGTCAATTCCTAGAGGTACAGTCAGCTGATCGTCGCCAGGACGCGCAGGAGGCGCCTGACGATCCTAAGAGGCGTCTCTAACGTGCACCGACGAAAGAAAAAAGAAAAAAAAAGCAACCCTAGAGCAGGCGTAGTTGACGTCTTTAATGACGTCATACACCTTGATGATTAGGTGTGTAAACATCCTGCCGTTTTTTCTCTCCTAGTACAGGGTGTCCCAAAACAAATTTAGAGTGTTTCTTTATCGCGAAAATAAACTAGGCATCCTCAAACCCTCATTCTCTGCCCAGAGGTAGCGTTATAGGTCACAACAAGACGCCAAAGTTTCAGCCCGATCCAATACCTTGTTCAAAAGTTATAACTGATTTTCTGAAAAGTGCGATGGGAAAATGGCGACCGACGGAGTTTTCGAACACATGGGGCTCTATGGCGCCAGAAACCGAAAACGGGCAAAAGTGGCTCCATTTTTCCATTGAAATTTTCAGAAAATCACTTAAAATTTTTGAATAAGGTGTCCGTTCGGGCTGAAACTTTGGCATCTGGTTGTGACTCCTAGCGCTACCTTTGGGCAGAGAATGACCGTTCGGCGATGCGTAGTTTATTTTTGCGGTAAAAGAAGAAACCTGTAAATTTTTTTTTTGTGACACCCTGTACATGTTTCGTGACTGCGAAAATCTCATCTGCTTGCTCCGAAGGTTTAGGTAGCGATTTTCGCTAGTCTGCGCGTTGGGCTGTCGGTGTACCACCGCAACGCGGCTTGACAGTATGTGAAGCGAAAGCACGCCAGGCTCCAGCGTATTGACCTCAATACCTTCCCTGTCCAGTAGGTTTCAAGATCAACACGTAATGCATCTCGCGTCCATTTGCATCATCATGAGTGGCGTTATGCACGTTAAGGACCACCGATCTAAAAAGGTACTGCATTGTACGAAAACCCCTACATACACATTATGGATGGATGGATGGATGGTGGATGTTAATGGCTATACCCTTTGTAACGGGCGATAACTTGCGCCACCTAGCCTAAATCTAAAAAAACAAATTTATATTTTTTTCCAGCGGACAATTTTTTTAAAACCATCATTCAATTTTTTTAGCGTTCTCCAGTGAGGTTACGTCATAAGTTGTGTAACTGGACAAGTCGAGCATTGAGTCTAAAAAACAGTATTTTACGCATGTTGTTTCTTGGTTGTTTCTTTGGGTGGCTTAACCAGGATCTTTTTTTTCATCATCAAGTTTCTTTTTTTCTAATTTGTCCACAACACGATGTAGTCCCCATCTTGAAACATCTGACATCCCGTTGTCACTTGTGACAGTACAGCCTCTCGGCCTCTTAAACCAAAGTTGAAAATAAATTAGCTTCGCAAAAAACGGCTATTTTCACTTCTAATTTGGGTTACTAGTTTATATGTGTCTATTACTGTGTTGAATCAATTTTGAGGCAAATCAGTGACTAGCAAAACTTAGCTGGAACTCTCATTTAAAGTATATCTGTGCGAATACCAGTTCTAATCGAATTGCGCACTATCAACCATAGCTTTAACACTTCTAAGAAAATCGGCTGCCGCTGCCTTCCTGTCCACTGTGAAGGTTATGAATGACACAGTGCTATTCTATTCGAGCCGGTATTCGCACACCCCTACTTTAAAGGGATGGCATTGAGGCACTGTAAAGTTTGAATTGCTGAAGCTACGCCCCCTTTCAAACGCCAGCTTTTTAATAAAGTGGCAGTCAAAAAACCCAAGCCAGAAGAGTCATGCGCATGCTCGGGCTGTCTAGAAGTTTCCGTGTCAGTTGGAGTAAATATTACTAGGTCCTACCCACCATTAAATTGGGAGTGGAACTTGGCATTTTTAGTTTTTGTTTTGCATTTGATATTAGACATAGTAAAGAAAACTTGTGGTTACATGCAGCTATCCGATAACAGCACCTAGCTGGATGTTATTGCAACGTGTTTTGCCGTCTTATTACACAATGTATCTATTATTTCGTGGCCGTTAAAACATCCACTCATCTCCCCTGTCAATAGTTACAGCATTCCCTAGTGTGTTTCTTACAGAATTGTACGTATTTAAACTCCTCTACTCAAGTTACTGTAGTTTAACTACGTTTCTGAGTAGTTTAGTAACTTTCAAATACATTTTTATTTCGGTAATTAGTAGTTCACTTCAATTACTTTTCCGTGTAACTTCTACTTAATTACAAATTACTTTCGCATTGTAGTGGTAGGTTTGCTTATCAACAAACATTCCTGCACAAAAAGAGATAAGATGTTGGAAGATCAGCTGATATATGCTGAGGGGAAAGCATATGGCGTAGGCAGGGGGCTTGGAGGGCCCTAAACCCTCGAAACGTTTCACGAGCCCCGCACTGCAACAACCCTGCTACGCGGCGCTGGAAGCGGACAGACACGTCGCAAGTAATGCCGGGTAATTGCAGGATCAGCGCCGAAGACTAGCGTTTGTTTGTACCCCGAAGCTCAAGGAGACGACGTATTTGAAGAAAGGGCTTGTCCCCGCTCCTCCCCAACGTAGAAACACTCGCCCACTAAAAAAGGTGTACACACGGCTTCCTCACTCAGAGGAGGCAACAAAATGCAGCACCCGCTCTGAAGCTCATCTGGTGCTCCTGTACTTTGTACTGTGCTTGAGGAATCACGTGCTAAAGGGCAACGCAAAGGTAACCTCTTTGCATTGCCTCTTCTCCGAAAACTAAAAATATGCAGGTCTTCTAAGATTCGAAGATCGTTCGAGAAACCTTAGTAATTCCCCCAACGTTTTTACATAAAGAAATATTCAGCAGGCAGTTTGAAGAAGGAGGAAGTAAACAGGCGAGCCGGTTGATGTTACACATATTTGAAAAAACCGGAGACGACAGACGAAAAGGGGACAACACATAACGTCTCAGTTGAGTCGTTTTGTGCTTGTTCTACTTTTTCGTCCGTCGTCTCCGATTGTTTTTCTTCTTAAATATGTGAAACAAGCAGTGTTGGGAAGTGCTGTAAGTACATGGTCGTTTTAGAAAACTTGTACTTTACTTGAAGTACATTCTCTGAGCATGTTCTCGTGCTTTATTAAAGTTTTTTTTTCCGGTACTTTCCGAGGAAAGTACAACTCCCGACTTCAAAGTACATTCCCTAAATTTGAAGATAAAACAAAAAATGACGTATTGTCATGCGAGAACGCGCTATCGCCTTTCGATACGTCATCTGGTGATTTAATGGCGGCTATAACACCGACACAAATAAGTGCCTTATAGGTTGACTTCTCTTAAATAGTTCGTCAGCGAGAGTAAAACAACTACTCTGTGGCGACTGGACTTTATCCAATATTTGCCGCCATTTCCGAAAGCACTGATGCACCTCCGATTAACCCTGAAGCTGAAGCAATGCATACCAGTTTAAAGAAGAAAAAAATTGTCTAGGGGATGAAAGCGCATCATGAAAGATTGTGTTAAAAAGCACTTGTACTTCACTTTGACAGTACATTGTATTTATAGTACTTTACTTCAAGGACATTACACTCCCGGTGTACTTACTACTTTACTTGAAGAACATGACCTCTCACTCACTTGTACTTCAAGTACTCTTTAGATGTACTTTACGCAACACTGCGAACGAGCAAACACTGTCTGCAAAATCAAGCTCAGGCAGTGCTAAACCTCAAAGATGAAATGATACATCCGCAGCACATCGTTGACCAAAAAAACACAAAAAGGTAGAAAACAATAAGGCACGCAGAAGCAGAACCAGCTAGAAAAGCATTTCTGGGAAAACACAAGCTGCTCTATATTTGTCCAATAGAATTTCGCTAACGGATGAAAACCTTTGTGCTTTTTTGTTACCATAAAAATATATAAAAGTAACTTCCAACGTAATTTGCTACTTTTTTACGGTAGTTAGTAATTTACTCAATTACTTGAGTAAATTGCAATTAATCTCCTATCGCACCTTCTTCAGTCAGTGACGCGTATGTTTTCCTTTGCGCAGGATGAAACCGCCCCGGGAAAAGGCTGGGACGGAGGCGCCTACCACGACAAGGCAAACATGGCTGCTCTGGTGCTCAGCACGGACAGCCGGGGACGTCTCGCGGTATGGTGAGAACCGACCGACCATCTGGTCCTTGAAAAGACCTCTCCATTTCCAATGGAGCACTCTAGCGACTGTGCTAACCAGGAGTTAAGCCCGGTTCACACAGTTGCGTTTCCTGCGTATGCGGCAGCGAGACACAGGACATCCCCTGCTTATATCGCGTGCCGAAGATCCTGAATTGATTCCACGCTATGAAGCACGATGTGCCGGTGACTCCGGTTCACCGCAACGTAGTCAAACGCACTCAAACGCAATGTCTGAACCGGCCTTAGACGTCAGTAGAGCAAACGGGTTTTATAAGCCGATTTCTAGGACGCTTAAACTAACTCGAGCAAACTCGTAGAACTTTACTGACGGTGTTTCGATGTTTCCTTGTGCCTAAAGCGTAAACGAGAATATAGCCCTTGATTTTAGTGCATACTCTATTTTCCGGACTATAGTCCGCTCGCACCCGGTGTTTAGTCCGCCCGGTGCATATTTCGCATGCAAAACATGCACATACACAGCACACCTGGAGAAATGCCTGACTTTATAAAGCAGAAAGAGGCTTGTATCATACTGAAATCATCATTAACATTATCTGTCATTCACAAGCTCCGTCAGTCTCTCATAATGAACGATCTTGAAGAAAGAAATGTTTCATATAGTCCGCTCACACATGGCCAATTCGTCCGGGCCCGCATTGCACCGGTGCAGTGCGGTTCGTGGTTCACGGAAGGCTAGAGGGGAGAGGAGAGCTTCCTTCTCTCCCCGCCAGCCTTTCGTGTACTAAAGTGGAAAGAGTTAACTGCACTGGACGGGTGCGGTGTGCCCCAGACGAATAGGCCAATAGATAGTCATCACCGGGTAAAAACGTTTAAACGCGTATAGTGCGCGGACCCCGAAAAGTGTACGGTAGAAAAGTTTTTATTGCATATTCCGATTAAAAACCATGTAGGTTTGCCTCGACATTTTTCATCACGCTTCACTTGGGTTGAAACAAATGCATCTTTTCGTAGCAATATTACAGTACGGAAAAAGAAAATCGCTAGGAACAGGGTGTGGCAATATAAGCTGGCCCAGCGGCGTTTCGGCCGGGGCGGCACACAAGCGATGCGGGGAGCCCCGAGTGCATTAAACTGGTAAGTGGCTGAAATGGACAGCCGCATTGCGTGTTGTCGCAATGTGGCAGTCGGATTTATAGCTAAGCATGTGGCATTAGACCCCTTTCAGCAAGTACTTGTCTGGGCCAGCTCATATTGCCCCTCACTGCACCTCTCAGTCCTCAACGGCCAGCCATTTCGCAGGAGGGCACCTTAGGACACGACCTCGTCATCTCTCCTCTGCCCGTCAACCTCAACGTGAGCCGCGACGAGACCTACTACGACGTCCGGGAAGCGCCGACGACGAGGGCTTCCTCGACGAGGACGGCCCCGAACCACGTCACGTCGTCTTCAAACGCCCAAGCAGCTCCAGCGTCCCTCACGAATCACCAATTAGCGACTACGCCCACCTGGAGGACATCCAGTTACGGCACATCAACGCCAGTTCCTCAACGTCGCGATCTCGCGGGCGCCGACGACGTCGCGGCGTTGGCGGTGGACCCGACACCGTATGGCCGGAGGTCCTCCTCATCGTCGACTACGACACGTACCTGCTCCACGGCCGGAGTCACACCGATATCAAGAGGTACCTGGTGAGCTTCTGGAACGGCGTGGACCTGCGCTACAGGCTTCTGAACGGGCCGCGGGTGCGCATCAGTCTGGCCGGGATGATCGTCGCTAAGGACCGCGACGCAACGCCGTACCTGGAGCGCAACAGACTCCGGTCTCCCAACGAGGACGCCATCGACGTGGCGGGCGCCCTCACGGACATGGGCAAGTACCTGTTCCGGGAAGACCGGCTCCCGACCTACGACCTCGCCGTGGTGGTGACCAAGCTGGACATGTGCCGTCGGCACCTGGAAGGCGGCCGCTGCAACCGCGGCACGGCGGGCTTCGCGTACGTGGGCGGCGCCTGCGTGGTCAACAAGCGGCTCGAGAAGGTGAACAGTGTGGCCATAATCGAAGACAGCGGGGGCTTTTCAGGCATCATAGTGGCCGCGCACGAAGTTGGACATCTGCTGGGATGCGTACACGACGGTTCTCCGGCGCCCGGTTACCTGGGCGGCCCCGGGGCCCAGCGTTGTCCCTGGGAGGACGGTTTCATCATGAGCGACCTGCGGCACACCGAGCGCGGGTTCCGCTGGTCGCCCTGCAGCGTCCAGCAGTTCCGGCACTTCCTGCTGGGCGAGACGGCCACCTGTCTCTACAACTATCCGCACGAGAACCAGCTGCTGGCGCGCATGCTGCCGGGCTCCATGCTCAGTCTGGACGACCAGTGCCGGAGGGACCGGGGCACCACGGCCTGTTTCGTGAGTCACTTCTACTCGTAGCGGCCAGAACCTTTCACCGTCGCTGACGCCGTAGGAAGCGCAGGGTGCGGCGGGTCGCGAGTGCCTTGTGATCGCGCCGCAGCCAATAAGATTGAGGCATCAACCAATGAAAACGGCCAAGGACCAATCACAACGCAATTGAAGCGGGAAGATGATTTGCCATGCCCTGTGTTTGTAAAGATCTCAGTGACTCTAGTTGCCTTTTGCTGCATGGTCACTGACAGCTGAAGAAAAGCATGGCGTGGACTATTATATGCAGTTTTTTGCCTCTTGATTTGTTCTTCGGCATTCTTATCGGCCATTTCGATCCCCAATCTCACTGGCTGTGTGAAAATGATTAGACGCTCTGAACTCACCTCCATAGATGACTCCATATGTGACTATAGAGTAATGTATTGTTAGCATCTTTCATGCAGTGTTTTTTCTTTTTAGCGGAACATTTGGCAGCAATATTACGACAAGGATTCATTTGGGATCCATGTAATATTTCCAATATTTCACTGTACAAAACAACAACAAAAAAAACTTTCTTTATGTTATTAATGTTGTGTACTATGAACGTCCAGAGTACTATATATCTTTCCCGAAGCAAGTAGTAGAAGAAGGTAGAGCAAAGTAACGGTAACGTAACTCCGTAACTCATGACTCGAAATAAGTAACTGAAGTACGTTATCCGTTGCAGTTAAAGAAAACGAGTACGTTACAACCTTACCGAAAGAAGTAACGCGTTGCCGGTAACGCCGTTATTTGTAACGCGTTCCCGCCAACACTGGTTGTGTCCACTCCATCGCGCATAATTTCTGTGATACTAAGAAAAAGAGCCTTAATTATACTTTCTCGCAGTGGGCGAGAATGGTTCATCACAATACGAAAAGGTACCCTGCAACGTGACTTCTAACTACTTTTTGAAGTTGTGGAACATCATAAAAAATGTTATTAAAACGTATTAAGAGCTTATTTAGCCAATGAAGTCGTTAAGGCTCGAAATACGCAAACTGCTGTACACGAACAAGCTGTTCATAAGCGAGCCCGCATTTTCCCACACAGGGTGTGCGCACTGGACATGCGCAGAAACTGAATTTGGGAGGAGTGAAGCGTTCTGCGCACGCGCTGGGCCGACAGCATGTCAGAGAGTTGAGTTGGTCTATAGCAAGTTAAGAAACACAGGGCGTGGCTGATTATGCTCACGCGTCTGGCTTCTTAAATCGTTATTGGCCGTTCTTAGCAGCTAACACCAGATTCACTCACTAAGGACCGATGATCAGCATACGATGGGTGCACCACGCCACGCGCTTTTTAAGCTGTCCCCGACTGTAGTTGAACTTGGTGCCGAACCTTAGCTCGGCGGGATAGCGCTGCAGTCGCAGCAGTATTTCTGCAGTAGAGGGAGTGTTGTCATGTAGGATCTCGATTAATGCATTGCGTTTGGCTCCACCCATTTACACAGAAATAAGTGGTGCACTCGTAGGAGAGAGAGCGCGGCGAGGGAGTGAGAAAGGTCAGCCAGGTCGCGTAATCAGAAAGTCTTGTAGAGAAAGTCAACAGTCCAAAATTCGGCACTCTGTAGTTGGCGCGTTTGGATGGGCGTCACAACGTTTGGTTTACGGGGTGACAGAGAGGAGGGGGGGGGGTTTAGGTAAACACGCCTCAGTGACTGCCGCTCTAGCCTTTAGCCGGCGCTCCCAGATTTTTATCCCCCCGTAAACTGGACGATGTGATGTCTGTGCAAACGCACTAACCAGAGAGCCGAAATCGGCCTGTTGACTTATACCCGCGCCACACGGGCAACTTGAATGCCATTTACAACGAATGACATTCGTGTGATCAACGAATCGGCTCGCGATCTGTCGCACGTGGAACGGCCCACGCTGGGAGTGTCGCGCGCTGATTGGCCGATCCTTCAAATGTCATTCGTTGTAAATGGCATTCGAGTTGCCCGTGTGGCACGGGTATTATTTCGCAAGCTCTTCCGAATATGCAGCCCCTACGTCTAGACATACACGGTTTGCAAGCTACCGCGCGTTCAAACCCAATCTGGCCACAGTGTGTCGAAACACGCTTTGCTGAGGTGCCGTCCGAGGGGCTCGCTTTAGCGAGGCGCAAAGTTTCCAGATCAACTCAGTTAGGGAAATGCCCGTGGACGCTGCTCCTGCGTGCACTAAGCACGCTTCTGCCCCTCTCACCCCCATAGTTTGCCTCTCGTCTTTCGACGCGCCACCGTTTCGGGGATGGCCGCTATGGTAACTATACAGTGTATACATTAGGGAATACGCAGATTTTGAGGCACTTGGTCTATACTCCGTTCAGCCCTAAGCTGACAGTGCGGTGAATGCTACGTGCTCGTTGGACCAGTCAAATATCCGTCTTTCACCATGTTGTTCCCGATCCCGCCCATACCAGCACGGAGTGAGAGCGGGATCAGGTGATGGAAGATGAGGCGGTCGATTGGTGCAGCGAGCATGTAGCTTCCAACGCACTGTCAGCTCATGTGTGAACGGAGTACAGATGTCGCTTCATCTCAGCGTCTCCAAAGAATACAGTTTTGAAACGCAGCCTCCTACTTTGTTTTATCTCAAGTCCGTGCGCAGTCAGAGCCTAGAAGACAAAGAAGTGCATACACACAGACTAAAACCGTAAAGTCACGGTGCACCCTCTCCGTTCGGTTGGATAAGCCGGCGGACGAACATGCGCAGAAAGACGGCGACGGCCGTGACGTTGCGTTTTCGGCTCGGCTTGACTGGCGCACTCAGCTCGTACCGTCGGCCGTGCTCTCAGTACAGATGGCGTTTCAAGCGACAGGTGTCCCGATTTGAGAAGGACAAGGGGGATATCACTTTTCGCGGTAGTTCCCCAACTGAATTGATCTAATAACATTAACAAGCCCCTCGGACAACTACACACACCGACCTCAAGAACAGCGGCTTCCAGGGGCCGTAGTTGCAAACGTGCATACTCCAATCGGTTCTTTTATGAGAAGTGCACTTGCGTTGCGAAAGCTTCCTGACGGGCTTGCCCCCACTGCGTGTTGCGCCTTTGCAGAAGGACTCCCGGGTGTGCGCGCAGCTGTTCTGCTACGACAGTTCGTCCGGCTACTGCGTGTCGTACCGGCCAGCCGCCGAGGATCGCCCTGTGGTGATGGACAGGTGAAGCAACGTCATCCGCTGTCAGCCCCTTAACGCTTGTCCGATCTGCCCCCTGAGTTGAGACAGCCGCTGCTGACGGCTCGAGGGCGAAGCGTCGCCGTCCAACGTAAGTGGCACTAAAGGGTACCAACGGCGATATCCTGCCGGTGAAAGGTAACTTTACAAGGGCTCCTGGTCTGAAGTGGCACGTTTTAACTTTAAGGCATAACGTATTGTAGGGCTGGTTTCCACGCGATAAGCGTTAAGCCGCAGACACACTTACCGTACACCATACGAAAGACGGGTTGTTCGCTGCAGATATCATGAGAGAATATCCGCTGAACTCCTCACGCATGCTCCGAGCATGTTTGCTTCATACATTTGTATGCTTCGAGCATGTCTTCAAGAAGGTTTAGTATGGCCAATGGCACAGGAGCGTTATACGTGGAAGGACAGGACTCAGACAATGTCCGTAGACTGTCGTTTCCGTGATCAGTGTGGCCGCCGGACTCACAGAAGAGTCGGAACCCGTTGGCGCACGGCGGCTTGGAGCACGTAAAAGGAACCCCGGGCTCGGTGGCGTAGCCACTGAGCCCAGGCATATGCCATCCAACCCTTTAATATCCATATGTATTTTGCCCCCCCCCCCTCCCCGAACACACACAAGAAGTTCCTGTTTATGCTATTGAACTCAATCAGTACCCCTAACCGTTTCGATCTGGGTGAGATTCGTACCGGCGTGCGGTCGTGTATTATCACTGCGTGATTCATGTTAACGACACCAGGCTAGTAGTCGTTTACTGCGCTGGCTAAATGTCTCGCCTGCAGCGTGAACCAGTGTCGCCGCACCTGAAATTAAGTCCGACCTTACGCTGTCTAACACGAACATCAAATTTTTTTTCTCCATGGCGACAACCAGTTCGTTGCAGTTAGAAATACGCTGCGTATCCGCAGGATTACGGTACACTTAAATTGCGTTACTTTTCCTAAGCCTATTCAGGCATCAGTCATTAGGAGGATTTTGTCCTCAAATGCGTTTTACAATGTAACGATATTAGCCATCTGGTCAATTGCAGCTACAAAAAATGTCGTCGAGGCCTCGTACTGAAATTACGCTACCCCCATCTTTATTAAACTCGCTGCGGGTCTGGAGTCACACATACTTATCGCCTAATAGGCGACTTCTATTAGAAGCTGGGGATGTCCAGGGTGGTTTTTTAGTTTATTCACATTTTTTTGCTAGTTTTTGTTGTTGATATTGATTAACAATTTTGAAATTTCCCTCTATATTGTTCTAAACACTTCCCTATTATTTTGCGCCAACAACTTATAAAAGACTAAAGTGTCAGAAAAAACTTCGCGGGCATTACCTTTCTAATTATGGCGATATTTCGAATGGCCTATGAACCTTGAACCGATTCTTTATTGGATGAGTACACCGCGCGACTCAGTTCGCCTAGACAAACCATGAACGCTTTTCTCATGCTACTTATTCAGGTTGGTGTCAAGCACCAACCTATACTGTCTAGGACGCTACTACATGCCTACCGATTGTTTGTACAAGTTCCCTACCAAGAAGTCATCGAACCAAGTCTCCGAGAGAAGTATGGTTTACCAAAATTGGTTTATTAAGATAATAAGTATTTATAATGCGGTGATTTTTATCCATTAATGGACAGTACAAAAGACCCGTTCGGCAGAAAAGTATTTCGTCATAGCCAACTTTCTGGAACATTCCGTGCTATAAAAGGTTTTCAAGGAAATATCAAATTCTCGGGCAAATATATTTCTCAAAAGCGACACAATATTTTGTCAAAAAAATTATAATTGTGTGATTGTGGCTCAGTGAATTCAATGCAAAACAATTAGTAAAGCCTTGAAGTAAAAAACGAAAAACTATACGCGTACAAAAGTTTAATTACTGCCTATTGCTACGTCATGACTCTCATCTAAATATATACCCGGGGAACATGGCGATGCTTGTTATTCTTCAGATGAAATGCTCACTTTAGTGCGTGCGCCGAGGCGTTGACGTCCAAGAAAGGTGGGGATGTTTGAAAATGTTAAGTGATCGGAAAGGTAACGGTTACTTTTTCAAGTAACGTAGCCAATTACAATCCTTATCAATTATTGAAGTAATCTGAATTAATACTTGTTTAACCGAGAGTGACTGTAGTGGTGCTCGATTACTCTCTTTAAGAGAAACATGTACAAAATTGGGTACGACGGAAGAAAACTGCGTCACACCCGGATGCTACTTTGCGTGGTAAAACACAGTTACCAAAAACAGAAAAACTAACCAATTACAGTAACTTAAGTAATTGTAATTATAGTATCTGACAGCTGAAGAAAGAGAAGGATGTGATTTTTAATATGTTCACACTCCTCTTTTCGTAATCTGTTCTTCGGAGTTCTTATTGTCAAGCGATCTCATTGGCTGCGAAGACGTAATCATGTACTCGCTACGCCCTGCATAGTTACAACTTTGTCACGAATCCACAGTATTAAATGACTGACGGGGTGCCAGTCACCACTCGACGTAGTTTTATTAGCGGTCCAGCTTAAGATTCTGCCCGATTTATTTATCTAGGCGGTCAGTCTCACTTCCTTTAAGATAGGCGCGGCCAAGTCTTGGAATCGTGCACTAGTCTGTCTCTGAGTGATTAAAGCAAACACAGAGATCGACACACTGGCAACGCCGAATTGAATTGTGCTGCCCTTTTTCGGAGTTCTCACCCGATGGGGCCTCCGGCCCGCTTCACGTGCTTCGCAGACGTGCAAGAACGGACGGTGCATCGCCGAGATCGAGAACATCATCCCGGACTACACGCACGTGACGCCGTCCTTCGCCAGTCGCTCGGTGTCCGGCAGGGACAGCGGAGTTCGCCGGAGGGCCGACGTGTCCGAAGAGGTGATGGCCGGCCTGCCGCCGCCACCGCCGCTCCCGCCGCCTCGGGCGCCGGACACGGCACACCGGAGGCAGCAGGTTCGCCCACGGACGACAAGAAAGCCCCGGATGGCTTTCTCGGACAAAGGTGAGTTTTGGCTTGAGCAGGGATTACCTGCAGGAGTTCCTGGAGTGCCGGAGATAAGCGGGTCTTGGAGACGTATGCTAGAGACTGTGTGCGAAATATCATGGGCGTTTTCAGATAAGATCGAACAACCATGTCCGGCGACCATTTTTAATTTTGATGAAAAAAATATATTATGCTGGCTTTATGCCCAGAAGTATAAAACCAATCTTTGTTTTCGAAAAAAAAACTTTGTCTTTGCGAAAAAATTGGTAAGCACCCTCTCAGTCTCGTGTGCGTTTTGCGTATCGCGCAATGTTGACATTTCGGGTGGCTTCCCCCAAAAAACTGTTCTGGCTACGGGTCTTGAAGTATTCACTGACAAATTAGGAACAAGAAGGATTGACAAAAATTATTTTTCACCGAGTATTAGGGTAGTTATTTTGAGAAAAAAATCGCAAACACGGCACATTGCGCAATAATGCTCTGGATTAAAGAATATTTTTCTCCGTATCTATAAAAGCTAAGGTCTTCAAACTTTGCCAGCGTGTTGCCCTGTATATATTTAATTTTTGCGTGAAATATTGTTGTCCTGGTTAGCGGGAGAAATTTACAAGAATTGCTCACACAGGGGCATCTAACTAAAAATGCATTATTTCGAAAATCATTTTAAAAAAAAGGCCATCTTTAATTTTCTTTGAACTCTCTGAAATTAACGTTTATAATATGTCCTAACAGCGTCTGCAAAAACATGATGCAATATTTGTGTAGCTTTTAAGTTATAAAGCGAGAAACATGGCCAAATTGACGCTAACGCGGTTACCATAAATGGGGCGTGCACATACACGTTCTTCGCAATTTCATTATTATTAAGACGTGTAAAAAGGCTACAGGGTGGTCAGGAAAAGACAAATAGACAGCACAGATGTTCACGGTAGGTTTGAAGGGAAAATTCCTAATACGTTTTTGTACAACCGACCCAAAAAAGCCCATGGGCCGGGGCGATCGAGGTGCGCCACCGTGTAACATGCTTCGCGGTGCCTGTTTCAACAGCCGGCGTATAGCGTCTCCGTCTACGCGACGTAAAGGAAGCAACCGGAACGACTTTGCAAACAGATCAGCCTACAACCTTGGCGGTAACATGATATAGGAGGTAGGGCGCGGCAGAACCTGAACGTGCGCCGTTTGTGAGCGCCAATATATTCGCCGCCGTGGAGGGCCGCGCAACGCGTAGAAAATAAAGATACATAAAAAAAGAACACATAATTGCGATTGATAGAGATTATCTGTAACTTAATTTATAAGACAACGGTCTAGAGAATCGTGAAATCCAATTTGGGTATGCCCATGTGACCTACGTAAGTGATGGTGCAACAAGCCACTTTAAGAACAAGTACCAACTACATGAGCTGCAGAGCCACAAATACACGTCAGCGAGGTGTATTTTTTCTGCAGCTTGACATGGCAAGAATGTCTGTGATTGAATCGGGAATCGTGTCAAGCACCAGACAATGTTGTACAGCCTCCGATGGCCCACCAAGTCGGTAATCAAGTCGGCGTCAGAGATGGTTGCCCCACTGAACACTAAACTGCCGAACGTGAAACTAATCCACCTCCCGAAAGCTGACGTCAAAGCGTTCAGGGACATGAAAGGAAAGGACTGGGACTCTGTTTCCGTTGAGCGTGGAATTCAGTCCTGTCACTTGTGGTAGTGTACGCGGTCCGACACTTCGCAACCACAGCTGTTTTAGCAAGAACATTAGCCGCAGAAAAGATATATCTTTAAAAGTCTCCTATGGCTGCGAAAAGCAGATCGAGGTCGCGAGCTTGCGGTGCCACTGAGAAGAAACGAACAGTGATCGCTACAGGCAAACCGGGAAAAAAATTTTCCTTTTCGGAGTGCTAGAAGAGCGCCGTGACCGACTCAGGTCAGCATCCTGCAGAAAGAATCCACGCGACAAATTCCGAATGTGCGCACAGAATCTTGATTAATTAAACTAGTTTCAATCGTACCACTTTAAACATGTGATCTTTCTTATCACTATTTAAACGTCAGCAGCGCAGACTCCCCACGAAGGGTAGGCTCCGAAATTCACTGACCCAAGAAATCTGTATTTACATTGTTGACTTGTACTTCAAACTCACCTGTAATTTATTGTATCAATTCTAATTTTTTTACAAATTCTTGTCACAGGGCTTTCTCTTCACAGACTTCGTAAATTTTTCGACCCCTTGCTTGCCTTTGTTTGAAATTGGCAACGTCCTATCTTTCTCCACTCCCGTTACGTCAATTCTGTATATTTAAAACCCTGTTAAATAAAAACAAAAAAAATATTTCAAAGCATTTTTGAAGGGCCTGATGGAACAGATTATGTGCCTTGATCTGTGAAAAGTAGAAGAAAAATTGCGATGGCCTTCATCTTAAACTGATGTTCCAATTATTGCAAAATCGGTAACCTGTCTAAATTTCAGTGTGTTTATTTTAGAAAGGTTATCGTTTTCAATTTCAATGACAATTTATGCAAATATAGAACAGACGCGTTCAAATCGTTTAAAAAATTTGAATTTCCAGTCTTTTAAGATCCGGATCCATAAAGCGCTGAATTGCTTTCTTAATCAATAATACATGTTAACCTCCTTTTATTTTATGTAGAGTCTCTGCACAAAAAATATTAAACCTAAGACGACAACAGTTTTTCTTTAATAAATATCCAAAAGAACGTTTTCACGATAGTCGCAAAAACGAGAGTGTATACCGACAGCGACTTTGTGATTTCTTTCCTGAAGAGAAATTTCATTTTCGTAAAAAAGGTTTGAATATGTTTTTGCGCTTGCACAACAAGTAAAACATATATCCTTTGCTAAAATTAAAAAAAAAACATGTCGACCGGACATGGTTGTTCGATCCTATCTGAAAACGCCCAATACAAACAATCTCAGACAATCGGAACTTTTTTGCTTTTAAGTATCTTTTATTTTCTACGCGTTGTGCGGCCCTCCACTGCGGCGGATCTATTGGCGCTCACATGCAGCGCAGGTTCAGGTTCTGCCGCGCCCTACCTGCTATATCATGTTACCGCCAAGGTTGTAGGCTGATCTGTTTGCAAAGTCGCTCCGGTTGCTTCCTTTACGTCGCGTGGACGGAAACGCTACACGCCGGCTGTTGAAACAGGCACCGCGAAGCATGTTACACGGTGGCGCACCTCGATCGCTCCGGCCCATGGGCTTTTTTGGGTCGGTTGTACGAAAATGTATTAGGAGTTTTCCCTTCAAACCTACCGTCCACCTCTGTGTTGTCTATTTGTCTTTTCCTGACCACCCTGTAGCATCTTTACACGTTTTAATAATAATGAAATTGCGAAGAACGTGTATGTGCACGCCCCATTTATGGCAACCGCGTTAGCGTCAATTTGGCCATGTTTCTTCCTTTATAACTTAAAAGCTACACAAATATTGCATCATGTTTTTGCAGGCTCTGTTAGGACATATTATAAACGTTAATTTCAGAGAGTTTAAAGAAAATTAAAGATGGCCTTTTTTTTTAAATGATTTTCAAAATAATGCATTTTTAGTTAAATGCCCCTGTGTGAGCAATTCTTGTAAATTTCTCCCGCTAACCAGGACAACAATATTTCACGCAAAGATTAAGTATATACAGGGCAACACACTGGCAAAGTTTGAAGACCTTAGCATTTATAGATACGGAGAAAAATATTCTTTAATCCAGAGCATTATTGCGCAATGTGCCGTGTTTGCGATTTTTTTTCTCAAAATAACTACCCTAATACTCCGTGAAAAATAATTTTTGTCAATCCTTCTTATGCCTAATTTGTCAGTGAACATTTGAAGACCCGTAGCCAGAACAGTTTTTTGGGGAAGCCACCCGAAATGTCAACATTGCGCGATACGCAAAACGCACACGAGATTGAGAGGGTGCTTACCAATTTTTTTCGCAAAGACAAAATTTTTTTCAGAAAACAAGGATTGGTTTTATACTTCTGGGCATAAAGCCAGCAAAATATATTTTTTTCATCAAAATTAAAAATGGTCACCGGACATGGTTGTTCGATCTTATCTGAAAACGCCCTCATGCAAAGAAGGTTGAAAGTATTAGTGCCTTGTTGGAGTCAATATTTTCGTATCCTCTTCGTAACTCCCGTCTAGAAATCGGGAACGCTTACGAATACTTTTCGACTTCTGAAGGATAAAGGACTCACACACCTGTGAGTCCTTTAGGACATCAGAGAAAGATGTAGGCATTAGGGTATTCTTGGAGGAAATATGGTCTGCTTCAGGGTCTTTTCCTTTCATAACCCCGTTCAAAAGTCGGGAAAGGTTACGAAGACCTTCTGGACTTCCGGAGATAACGAGGTTCACAGACCTTCTCTGAAAGGTCATGCGGAGAAGGCTGCAGGCAATGTTGTCTACTTGGGGCCCTATTTCTTTCATATCCCCCGGTCAAAAAGTTGGGAGAGCTTTAGAGACATCCTGGATTTTCTGAGACGAACTGGACTCCCAGGCCATTTGTGAAGAGGCTAAAAAGTTGGTGCCTCGTGGAGTCATTGTTCTCTGCCTCAGACCCTCTCTTTTCTTAACCTAGACTACACGGAAATATCCTACATCCCTACATTAACCTTCATCGGTTTACCTCCCGCAAGCTGAGTAGAGACTTGCCTCGTAAACCAGGCTTACGCCTCAGTCGACATCACCTCTTTCCTCGGAAAGGGAAAACGAGTAGCACACAAGGATTAGTGAAAAACACTTGAATGGGCAGCGAAACAAAGAGCTAGCAGTGGGTAATACAATTTTCCATCTTTTCCTTAGGAGGTAAGAAGATTATTGTGACGTCAATGATGTCGGAGTCCGGTCTCGCGAATGGCTGTTTATCCACAATACTTCAACCTGTTCGAACGGGTGAGAAGGCTGCATGATATACAACACAAACATTTTACGTCCTCTTTGAACGTTCGTGCCTAAACCTTTAGCGCGGTAATTTAAAAAAAAAGAAGTTATATTTGTTCTTCATGAAACCACCTCTAGGTATTACTACAATAATTATGTTTCATTTGTGTCCTGCAATACGCGAGAAAACTGCTAATTCAACTTTTTTTTCTTGGGTGTGATAAACACGCATTGAGCAGTGTTCGTTAACAAAACATGAGTTGTTTCTTTCAAATTAAGGATAGTGTGCGAGTTTGGATTAAAAATCCAAGAATATGTTAAATGCATATCTTTATCTGATTTTGTTTTTCAACCTGGTTGTGAAGAAGAGACAGAGACATATAGTAATAAACACAGAAAACTTGAAATATTTAGACAACACTATTATAGTAACCGTTACAAATATTAAATGTTACTTCGCTTTCTTTTACTCAGAAAGCACCGAGAGGGATATCTTGTATAAAAGAGCGGGACGTTTGCTGAGCTACATTTTCAGGAAGCCTTCACTCAGTTAGAATATACGGCAGCCTAACTGTCAGGATTAGTCGTATGAACTTCGTAATTTTAACTAACTAGTTATACGTTGGCAGCTAGACATCTATTTGAGTCTATTGGCTGAGGTATTCGACGAGGGTTCATGAGTGAAGGTCACAATTATACTTCGTTTTCAGCTTAAGTCCAGACGCAATCGACGCTTGGAGCTAATGGGACCAATCAAGCAGAGTTAAAAGCGCAAGTCACTGATGCCTTTTCGTTAACTATTAATTCAGCGATGATAGAACACGTACATAAACCTGACGAACACCACGATGGTGCACTTTCGACGTTGTCTGACTATGGTCGCACTCAGCTTGCATCGTGCGGCTGCGTCTGGTATGGGTCTTCCCTTTCGCACTAGCAGAGGCTAGATCTAAGTACAGTGTAGGCCACGTTCGCGAGATCGAGGCTGTCGAAAATCCCACTACCAGGATCATATAAGTTGGTAATGTTGAAGCAACTCTGCAAGGAGGAAACTGTGGGAGAGGAGGAGATGGAGATCCGCGGGGATATCAGAGCGCCTAGCTCTGATTGGAAAGATACTGGGTGGACGCGGAGACTAGCTGCGCTTTGTCTCTGCTCGCTGCCCGAACGCGTTCGAGACGCCGGACGCGGACATCCGGCGTTCGAACGCGAGACACTGCGCTAGGAACACAATACTCTTGTTCGCTATGATTTCAGGGAGACAGTGGGGAAAAACAAGGGCAGCCAGCCTTTGCGTCCACCCGCTAATCCTTCCAATCAGAGCTCGAAACTTTGGCGTCCCCGCGCGCACCTAGTCTCCTTTTCTCTCTATAGAGGAAAAAAGCTTGCTGCCGGTAGCCTTCCCCGGGTTTTGTTGGCCTCAAGCGCCAGAATCACTGTGTGTTCACTTACCGATTGGTTTCTACCGACCATGCAAAACGCGGAACCAGTCAAAGCTGGTTAGAGCAACTTGAAAGAAACCTCCTGAAGGCAACAGGAGTTTCAGCAGCAGGAAGCATCGGTTGCGACTTTCTCGGGTTTTCGAGAGATTCCTATCTTTATGGGTTCACATAAGCCCAATGATAATTCATTCACACTCGCACAGCAGGCGCCTGGAATGTGCCTCCGACTCTAGCCACTCACAGCTTCAGCCAATCCAGGTTGCACAATTAGCCTGTAAGAACGCCAAGGAACCAATCACGGAGCAAAATTGCGTGAACCATTAAGCCAAGCCCTGCGATTCTTAAGTTCTCACAGAAAGTGCGGAGTGCAAGTTCGTCTGCTTCTTCCCAGGGGTGTCGGTGACGTTAGAACACCGAGGTCTGATTGGCTCCGATTGAATGATAGTGGTTGAGACCTCAAGGCAGCTATAGCATTGAGGTCTCTCCACTATCTTTCTCATTAGAGCCAATCAGAAGCTCGGGGCGTTTTGAAGTCACCGCAACCCCTGCAAAAGCAAGCAGACTTGCGTTCCTCATAGAAACTTACCGCTTCATCATTTGTGGCGCCTCGATTTCCGACTGATGACGTCTCAAAGAAAGTGGCACGCCCGTTGCGATCCTGGCGGTGGCAAAAAGTAGCGGAGGTGGATATGGCGAACGACCGCTCTGCTGTGGGTCGCTGTCCAGCGTGGCAGTTCATGCTAGCTTCTCTATCCAGGAGGGGGACGCTGCAGCGACGGTGGCACTTGCGTTCTCTCGAACTTTTTGCCGGAACTTGTAATAGCAACCGCCAGGATCGCGACATCTGACAGCATTGCACGAAGGATCTTTCGACGTAATTGGTTGACACTTCTGAACCTGGTTTGATGCATGAGAAGTGTAGGATGCCGTAAACACCGGTCGAAAAGCGCATTCCAGGCAGCGTACAAGAGGCAGAGGCCAGCCATCAGCAGTATTTGTATAAAACATATCGGAAAGGCAAAGAGTGCGATCATGCACTTCCGGATTCAGAAGTTGCTTCTACCACATAACAAGGCACGCTTAATGATCGCCTTCCAAAGCATTGACCTTGCACCCGTATACCGTTTCCGGAGCAGCAAAATAGCACAAAACCGATCGCAGTTGCTATTCTCCAGAGTAAAGTTGGTTCCCGCAGCACTGTTTTTCTTACATTTTCTTACGTTACGTATAAGCTACCGAAACATTCGTGTCTCGAATGTCGCGTGCCAGGGTATCTCCCTGAACTGGTAGACACGTTTATTGTGAAGCACAGATGTTGCATTGACTTATACGTAAGAATTCGTGGCGTAAAGCAAAAAAACTAGGTTGTGTGTACCAGCATAGGCTATGGTACCAGGCTTTTCAGGAGGAAGTTTGCAATCTCAAAGCCGATGCGCGATCTTCCCGTTGTCGCAGCACAAAAGATGCGAACTGAATACGCAGTGAAACGTGTCCGCAACCACGCTCGCTTCGTTTTCCTTAGATTAACTCAGAAAACATTTCATTGACTCATATTCTATTCTAAAGTCAACAAGCTGATACGAATCACAATGAAAAAGCGCCTACGAAAAACAAAATTCGTTTATAGCCGTGCGCCGGGCACGCTACTGAAAACTGTGTTTATTCACCAGGACGAGCTCCAAGCAGACGGCGTACACATCGACGCCTGCGAAAGGTACTCATCATGCAATATTTCCTCGGTGGTAGGCTTAGACGCTACAGTTCGCTTCCTACTTCTGCTCGTCGCACAGGCCTAAGACCAGGAGCGTTCTCCCAATTATACGGGCGAAAAAACGACAGGTCGCCATTATACAGTGAATACCCAAAATTGTCCCCCTACAAAGAATACACAACGTGCGCCTTCCTACATCATTATATGCACGTCGTTTAACGCGCATGCAACGGACCCTTTCCAAATTGGATTGCCGCGCCAGTTATCCGAGTTCACCGTCGTTTGATCACGTGCTCTAAGCATGTATTGGACAGGAGGGCTGTGTCAGCGTTTGGCGTAAACTCTGCTCGGCTTGTATAAAAAAACTAGGGTATAAAAGCTAGGGCTAGGGTATAAAAACCAGGTCTTGGATCCAATCACACTCGTCATTTCCAAGAAATAGTGACCGCCAATGTTGCTCGATGGGGTTTTGGAAAGGACCTATGGCGCTTGTGAGAGACGGGAGGCCCATTGTACGCGAACCGGCCAAAACGGCCTACTTTATAGTGAACTCCTAGCTCGCAACAACGTCAACGGTGACTAAGACAAAATGGCAGAGAAGAACATGCAAGAAATCTCTTGAAATCACGCAGACAGTGCTCTGAAGAAAGAAAACATCTCGCCTTCTGTGCTTCATTTTATCGTATACGTACGAGCGTACCCAAGACTTATAGCAGCGGATACATACATGGCTGCGACCGTAGCACATCGATTCGGCGATTGTGAATGGGTAGAAGAAGAGAGAAGCAGAGGTACTGGAGCGCGTATGATTGGTTCCCTCTCTATTTGATGCGCCACTGTCGCAACCATGTAAACGCAACCTATGGTCAATGATAAGCTAAACAAAACGCAAGATGTGGCTCGTTCTGTTCAGGCTTCTTACCTCGTGATCGACTCTTCGGCGTTCTGCTCGGCCGATGCCGCACTCTCATTGACTGAAGAGCGATATGAGACGGCAGGTCTCGTCATATTACGGGTGGTTGGATGGGTGGATGTTACTGGCTATACGGTCCTTCGTAACGGGCGGTAGCTCGCGCCGCCTAGCCTACCCTGCGTTTCTTAGCCATTTAACGGTCCACGCTGTGCATGTATACGGTGGCGATTACACATTTCAAAGTGCCCGCCTAAACGAAAAACCGCGCTGACCACGGGAGGTATTACTAGTGTTTTTGTCTCTGGCGAACCATACACGTTATGTTAGCACGGTGTTCCGCTTTTCTAGGGCTATTTATAGTGTTGAAATTAGACGCTCTGCCCGCAGATGATACGCACAAAATGGTCGCTTCGCACGTCGGCTGTTCTGGGGGTGGTGGCAAAATGGAGTGCTGCCTCTTTCGATCCGGACTTGTAACGCCTCTCAGGAATTGAATTCAGAGGATAAGCAGCTTACCATTCGATGGAGAAACCCTGTAAAGTGCTTCCGGTTCGGAATCACAGACCAGTCGGATTGTCGCGCGCGAGCAGCGCACACCAAAATTAAACCGAATGAGAGAAAGGAGACAACTTTTCGCTTTCAATATTTTCTCTCGATGCATCTAAACCAGAACAGCTTGCGAGGACTATATGTGGTCTTGCTAGGTCACTAAGAAGGAAAAAAGCTACGCAGGGACCCTTTCTTTATACCATTGCTCATGAAAACAAAACCCTACCAGTAGGAAACATTTTCTGGGAAAAACACTCGACCGTCATACGGTTAAGCTGTCAGAGACCGTAGATGACATACAAGTACATGCGCACACACACTAAAAGCGCGAGGTTACGGTGCATTCACTGCAATTTATTGGTTTAGCCGATGATGTCACGCACGCACACAAAACACTCACACACACACAACATCTGTCGCTGCTTGATTTAACCCCATTAGCTTGTAGAGTTGACTGCGCTGGGACGTAAAGGGGCACTGAAGTCATTTTTGAAAAAAAGGTCGTTTTTGATCTTATATTGTTTAAAATGTGTTAGTTCCCACATGTACCAAGTTCTATACTACAAAAAACTGCCTATTCATCTCAGGGCAGTAGAAAAACATGTGGACTCTTTTTTCTCGCGGACTACATTGTCTGGACCAGTGAAAGCCCTACAATACGCGCAGATTTTGAATGATTTTATTGTACCTCGTTTCGAAGAGAGTCTGATAGGCACACATTTGGCTAGGACTCCTCTTTTTCTCCGCGGGCGAAGCCATCGCTTGCAACTCGCCGACAAGCGCCCTTCGTCGACCACTTCCCTCGGAAGAAAATTCTTCCCAAAAGTGCGTGTTGCGATCTTTGGACAGCGCTTTTTAACGAGGAAATTAGCTACGCACGATTGTAATGTCGGGTTTGTTGGGCTGCTTAGAGCGTCTCGATTGAGTTGGAAATCGACCTGTAGCAGAACATGCGTCAGCCATATTCACCACCGCTCCTCTGACACCACTAGAATTGCGATCGATGACAACGTGACACTTCTATGACGCCATCAGGCGGAAACCGAGGGACCAATCTGTAGGATTAGGTAAGCAGACCAGTCGGAGACGGGTCCCAGGGACTCGTGTGAAGCGTTTGCTGCCTGTGTTTCTCAGGGGTTCTTTTCGAGTTCCGCCTACATAAATATTTCAACATACAAAGTTGATTGTGTCTTCGCTCAAACAAAAATTACATCCCAACTTGCATGCGCTCGCAGACGCCTGAAAGGATGCGCTGGAATTTTCCAGAGTGCACAGAAAAACAAAACGGCGTTTCTTTTAAGATATATCTTGATGCAACCCATTCTGTTTCCTCCCACACTCCTCGACAGGCTGTGCAGTGCGCTGTCTCGGCTTTGTACACTTCGTCCACCCACTCTTGAGGGAGGATCGGTGACCGTATGTCTTAGCACACCACACCTTGAACCACGCGGAACGAAAGCTCGCGCTACAGAACCCAGATATCTTCGATTAACGCACCTCCCTTTCCCTCCCCTTGTCGGTTTCGATCTAAAGAGAGCATCACAGCAACGTGCGGGAGTGTATCACGACTGCATGATGCAGGTTAAAGACCCCCGGCAAGCAGTGGTACTGGACTGGCTACATTTCTCGTCTACGGTGAGGGTAGCAGACGCCCACCAACTTCCCGATGTTTAAACAAGCAAGCACATAACTCAATTGCAATTACTCCCTCTCCAAGCATCTCAAGAATCCCTGGGAAACCAGAGACTACAGGATGGCTGTCTTAGCAGCACAGCAACAAAACAAAGCAAAGGAAGAGAGGGTTGGACGTGAGCTCGACTATGACGGGCATGCGCTAGTCTCGGCCTTTCCTCGGCCGCAGAGCACGGTGGCTGGAAGGGCCGCTGAGCGCGGGCGTGATCACTACTCGGCCTCCGTCCTTGAACTGGATGTCTCGCGATGCTGGCAGGCGCTCGCACTTAACGTCCCACGCGCGCCCTGGCAACACTCCCGTCCATTGTGATCGGGGTGGACGGCATTCTCACGCCGCACCGCCGGCGCATTTTCGCGGTTCCGGGATGCGCTCGGTATTGTATCATGATCTTTAGATATTACTACTTACTTGTCTGGAAACTACCGCCGCGGATTCCCGCCCTGCGCGGAGAGCAAGTTCGTCTGCTTTTGTTTTTCCAAGGGTTGTGGTGACGTCAGAACGCCGAGCTCTGATTGGTTCTGAATGAAGGATAGTGGGTAGACCTCAAGAAGGCAGCTTACTTTGAGGTCTTCCCACTATCCTGGAGACCCTGTTCTGGAGACTTGGACAGTCTTCGCCCTGTACTTTGTTTCACACTAAGTCCGTGAGATGCTGATGGTAGTCCGACAATCAAGCAGCGCCGAAAGTGCATCATCACAACGCTCGTCGTTTTTGTGCGTTCGCTCACTCTGGATAAACAAATCAATCACAGAAAAACAGCGCAGGAGAGATTCGTAGTTGCGTCGTCGGGGCACGACTAAATTTTGGCAGTAGCAAACTCGAGTGCAGTCATCTAAAATAGCACTCGCAAAACAAGAGTAATCGAAGCCTGGTCTAAATACTTTTAATAAAAACTTCCTCAAAGCTTTAAAGAGGCAGCTGATTTTTCGATTCTTCGGAGTCTTAGACCCGAAAGAAGACTAGACCTCAAGAGGCTAAGAGTCGAAAGAGTGCAAGCGAAATTATGATAGACACTATTTGCCTCGAAATTGGTCCAACGCACTAATAGACACATCTGTACTAGAAACCGAAAATATGACTCACAATAATATAT